>CM038677.1:514875179-514952234 GCA_021605205.1 Aegilops longissima | reverse complement strand
GACTTCAATATATAATTGCTCCAGTGAATAACTAAAAAATAGAAGGATGGTAGATAGTAAAGAAAAGAACTAATCACAAAATCTATCTTTCAAAACTCCTCCAACTCCTTATTTGTCTTGATCAACTCACTAATCTCGTCTTTATCCGCTTCACCTCACCTTGTATCTTGAGCATCTCTTTTTATCTCTTCCTCCAATCGGGTCGCCCGACGCTTGACCCCGAAGAAGGACCCCCTAGCCACCTCTCATCTTCATCACTATTATCATCATCATCATCATTGTCATCAAATTCTAAGATGAAGTACATGCACAAGTAGCAGAAAGAATTTATAGCGCCGTTACTCAAGGTCCCTACACACACACTAGCATTTAATTGTTCTACTTTTTATTTGCCTAGTTTTGTTGTCCTTATCATTGACACACAATAACAGAAAGTGAAAACCAAAAATAAAGATAACTATGGATCCTCATCCGCTTGCTAATATTTTCAAACTTGCTGCATATTGTAAACCAATACCTAACAATGAAGAAGTGATAAAAGAAAATGCTTTCGAGATACTTTTATTGAATGAAAAGCATGATTGCAATGTTGTTAGTATAAATTTTATGAATATCAATTGTGCTAATGATCATGATTGGGGTGATAATCATGATGTTTGTTGTGATCTTGATAATTCTGAGCCTCATAATGAATTTATTATTGATGATAAAAATTGCAATAATATTAAAAGTGGGTTCGGAAGAGCGTCAACTTTAGGTAAGAATGATCACACCACTTTAAAGAATTATCAATCTCATGGAATTTCTTATAGAAGTGGGTTTGGAGAGGTCATGACTTTAGTTGATATTAACCCCACTGTCGGTACTAAAACTGACAGATCTCGGGTAGGGGATCCCAAGCTGTGGATCTTGGAACTATGGTGAACAGGATACAAAGGGCACGATGTTTACCCAGGTTCAGGCACTCTTGAAGAGGTAAAACCCTACGTCCTGCTTGCTTATATTGATGATGGAGTATCGAGTACAGGTTGATCTACCTCGAGATCTTATGTTGTGTTCTAAACCCTAAGGCTACTAATTGTTCTTCTGTCTCTATGGACTAAACCCTCCGGCTTATATAGGCACCAGGGGTATCTAGGGTTACACATGGATGGTTGCCAACTAGGGATAAACATGCTGATAGGTGTAGTAGTCCTTGAAGTACACGCCAAGTCTTTGGCTGAGTCCATCTTGGTCACGTCAGAGTTTGAGGCTTCCGGAGTCCTTCCTTAAGAGATCGGTAGGCCATAAGCTCGGCCCATGGACGGTGGGCCAACTAGGTTGGTACCCCTTAGTCCAGGACACTGTCAGTAACCCCTGAACTTGTCTTCGGAGCCAGGGACGACAATCTTCCTCAGACTAGTGTCTTCGTCTTGGAGTATTCGGCTTGATAGGCGAGTTCCTCTCTGCAGGTGGTTTCCATGTAAACCCAAGCTCTCCTTTATTTGAGGTAACTATTGAGCTTCCCTTTAACAGGGCCGCTCACTGACCATATATTTTAAGGGTCGTACTTTGGCATCCGAAGTCTTGAGATAGCTTAGCCTCGAAGGCTTGCCGCATAGGTGTTAATAGTGTTCTGGCCTGACAGCTTTTACCGAACTGTCATCATCCACAGTGCTTAAGCGAGCTAGTTATTGTAGCTCGAATCGCGACCCGAGGCAACACTTTCATTGACACGTCTCATCAAAGTAGAGATTATTTCCGTATTTCGGGGGATATCATCAAGGACTTTTCATTCCATGCGCGTATAACTACACCAAGGGTTGGAACGTGGCGATTCATCCGGGCAGTAAAAAGGGACCTTTGGCCTTTCACTGACCAATAAAGGCAAGGGGCAGCAATGCACTTTCCCTCACGCTTCCATCCCCCTGGCCATTGCTCAAAGTTTCTAGAGCTCCAGCGCCCTAGATCCATTCCCAAACTTCTCAACCTCCGTCCAGTGCTCACACCTCCCCTTCGGCGATGGTTAACGTCAATCTGAAGGGCCAGTGGGTGGCCTCCAATGTCAAGGAGTGCACCATACAGGAGCTCTAGAGTGCGGGGTACATCCCCGTCGGCGCCGCCTGCCGGGCCTTCGAAGCCCAACCAGTGTGTCCCTACTCCCATGCTAGGGGAGAGGGTAATCTTCGCCCCCCACCTCGTCTGAGGTCTAGGGTTCCCCTGCACCCCTTTGTGCGGGGGGTTCTCTTATACTATGGGCTAGATTTTATCACCTAGCCCCAAACTCCATTCTCCACCTCACGGCGTTCATCATCGTCTACGAGGCCTTACTGCCCGTCGAGCCACACTTTGGCTTATTGCTGAAGACGTTCAACATTAAGCTAAAGAGTAGCGACCCAATTAGCAAAATTTAGCGGGGCCATGATTAACAAGCTCCAGAGGTGACCTGGCCAGAAGGCACCTTTCTGGATACAATCAAAACCTGGCAGCGGGAGTGGTTTTACATCAACGAGCCACTTAACGAGAGTCAAACAAAGGTCCCAGCCTTCTCAGCCCGGCCCCCGAGGCGGTTCATCTACTGGAAGAAGAAGGGCTTGTATTGGGGCAACCCAGAGGAGGTGCCAACACTTCAAAAGAAGATCCAGACCATGAAGGACAAGAAAATCAAGCTGGTGGATGTGACTGACGTCATGCTCCAACACCGCATCCTTCCCCTTCAGCTCAGGGCGAGTCCGATGTGGCTTTATAAGCCCGAGGACGTGGCAACAGTGGGATCTTCTTCCACACTAACTTGAACGGGATGTGGACATCACTTTTCAAGCTGTCCAGAATGAATTCTCCGAGGAGGGGCCAAACTGCGGCCTCGACGCCAAGAATGACCCAATCGAGGTAATAACAGCTCTACTCATACCTATCTACTCCTAGTTCCCTCATTCATATTGAAAATGATTGCCCTATCATTTTAGAAATGGCTTGCTAGGGCGCAGAGGATAAAGTGTCTAGCGCCATTGCCCGAAGAGGCCCAGACTCCTCAGCTCGAGTCTCTCTTGGCCGAGGCACCATACAATGTCCCAGCCAAGGAGAATAAGGAGCCGAAGAGGAGGGAAGGTCTGCACCTCCAAGATCCTTCGGAGGCCAGATCCGAAGACACTCAGGCCTCCTCCGTTAACAAGGAGGAAGAGGGGAAGGAGGAGGAGAATGAGGGGGGAAGACAGCCTTCCCCAAAAAGGAAGAGGGCGGCATCCGAAGACGCAGAGGAGGATGGCCCTCCTCGGGCCCGTAGGAGGCGTCGGAAAGCCTCCACAGACAGTCGGTCAGCCGTCCATCCTCGCCAAGGTCGTGCTTTCTGATTCCTCGGAGGACTACTTCCTGGAGCCATGCAGGGAAAAGCCACCACCGAGGAGGTACGCAGTCTGATACACACCTTCACAACAAATCTTCCAGTATTCGTCCTTGACCGTCCACCTGCTTTTATAGCCCGCAGCTGAAGGAAATATGCCCTAGAGGCAATAATAAAGTTGTTATTTATATTTCCTTATATCATGATAAATATTTATTATTCATGCTAGAATTGTATTAACCGGAAACTTAGTACATGTGTGAATACATAGACAAACAGAGTGTCACTAGTATGCCTCGACTTGACTAGCTCGTTGAATCAAAGATGGTTAAGTTTCCTAGCCATAGACATGAGTTGTCATTTGATTAACGGGATCACATCATTAGAGAATGATGTGATTGACTTGACCCATTCCGTTAGCTTAGCACTTGACCGTTTAGTATATTGCTATTGCTTTCTTCAAGACTTATACATGTTCCTATGACTATGAGATTATGCAACTCCCGAATACCGGAGGAACACTTTGTGTGCTACCAAACGTCACAACGTAATTGGGTGATTATAAAGGTTCTCTATAGGTGTCTTCGATGGTACTTGTTGAGTTGGCATAGATCGGGATTAGGATTTGTCACTCTGATTGTCGGACAGGTATCTCTGGGCCCTCTTGGTAATGCACATCACTATAAGCCTTGCAAGCAATGTGACTAATGAGTTAGTTGCGGGATGATGCATTACAGAACGAGTAAAGAGACTTGTTGGTAACGAAATTGAACTAGGTATTGAGATACCGACGATCAAATCTCGGGCAAGTAACATACCGATGACAAAGGGAACAACATATGTTGTTATACGGTTTGACCGATAAAGATCTTCGTAGAATATGTAGGAACCAATATGAGCATCCAGGTTCCGCTATTGGTTATTGACCGGAGACGTGTATCGGTCATGTCTACATAGTTCTTGAACCCGTAGGGTCCGCAAGCTTAATGTTCGGTGATGATCGATATTATGAGTTGATGTGTTTTGATGTACCGAAGGTAGTTTGGAGTCCTGGATATGATCACGGACATGACGAGGAGTCTCGAAATGGTCGAGACGTAAAGATCGATATACTAGAAGCCTATGTTTGGACATCGGAATGGTTCCAGAAGAGTTCGGGCATTTACCGGAGTACTGGGAGGTTACCGGAACCCCCCGGGGAGTGTATGGGCCTTATTGGTCCTTAGTGGGAGAGAGGAGGAGGCGGCCTAGGAGGGCCCGCCCCCAATCCCAATCCGAATTGGGAGGGGGCGGCCCCCCTTTCCTTCCTCCCTCTCTCCTCCTTCCTCCCTCTACTACTCCTACTTGGAAGGGGGAATCCTACTCCCGGTGATAGTAGGACTCCCCTAGGGCGCGCCATAGAGAGGGCCGGCCCTCCCCCTCCTCCACTCCTTTATATACGGGGGAGGAGGGCACCCCATGGACACACAAGTTGATCACTGATCTCTTAGCCATGTGCGGTGCCCCCCTCCACCATAATCCACCTCGGTCATATCGTTGCAGTGCTTAGGCGAAGCCCTGCACCGGTAGCTTCATCATCACCATCATCACGCTGTCGTGCTGACGAAGCTCTCCCTCGACACTCTGCTGGATCGTGAGTTCATGGGACATCACCGAGCCGAACGTGTGCAGATCACGGAGGTGTCGTACTTTCAGTACTAGGATCGGTCGATCGTGAAGACGTACGACTACATCAACCGCGTTGTCATAACGCTTCCGCTTACGGTCTACGAGGGTACGTAGACAACACTCACCCCTCTCCTTGCTATGCATCACCATGATCTTGTGTGTGCGTAGGGAATTTTTTTGAAATTACTACGTTCCCCAACAGTGGCATCCGAGCCAGGTTTATGCGTAGATGTTATATGTACGAGTAGAACACAAGTGAGTTGTGGGCGATAATAGTCATACTGCTTACCAGCATGTCATACTTTGATTCAGCGGTATTGTTGGATGAAGCGGCCCGGACCGACATTACGTGTATGCTTATGCGAGACTGGTTCTACCGACGTGCTTCGCACATAGGTGGCTGGCGGGTGTCAGTTTCTCCAACTTTAGTTGAATCGAGTGTGGCTACGCCCGGTCCTTGTTGAAGGTTAAGAACGGTTCTTGCTCAGCCCATAGCAGCCACGTAAAACTTTCAACAACAAAGTAGAGGACGTCTAACTTGTTTTTGTAGGGCATGTTGTGATGTGATATGGTCAAGACATGATGCTAAATTTTATTGTATGAGATGATCATGTTTTGTAACAGAGTTATCGGCAACTGGCAGGAGCCATATGGTTGTCGCTTTATTGTATGAAATGCAATCGCCATGTAATTGCTTTACTTTATCACTAAGCGGCAGCGATAGTCGTAGAAGAAATAGTTGGCGAGATGACAACGATGCTACGATGGAGATCAAGGTGTTGCGCCGGTGACGATGATGATCATGACGGTGCTTTGGAGATGGAGATCAAAGGCAAAAGATGATGATGGCCATATCATATCACTTATATTGATTGCATGTGATGTTTATCCTTTATGCATCTTATTTTGCTTAGTTCGACGGTAGCTTTATAAGATGATCTCTCACTAAATTTCAAGGTACAAGTGTTATCCCTAAGTATGCACCGTTGTGAAAGTTCGTCGTGCCGAGACACCACGTGATGATCAGGTGTGATAAGCTCTACGTTCACATACAGCGGGTGCAAGCCAGTTTTGCACATGCAGAATACTCGGGTTAAACTTGACAAGCCTAGCATATGCAGATATGGCCTCGGAACACTGAGACCGAAAGATCGAGCGTGAATCATATAGTAGATATGATCAACATAGTGATGTTCACCATTGAAAACTACTCCATCTCACGTGATGATCGGACATGGTTTAGTTGATTTGGATCACGTGATCACTTAGATGATTAGAGGGATGTCTATCTAAGTGGGAGTTATTAAGTAATTTTATTAATTGAACTTTAATTTATCATGAACTTAGTACCTGATAGTATTTTGCATGTCTATGTTGTTGTAGATAGATGGCCCGTGCTGTTGTTTCGTTGAATTTTAATGCGTTCCTAGAGAAAGCTACGTTGAAAGATGATAGTAGCAACTACACGGACTGGGTCCGTAACTTGAGGATTATCCTCATTGCTGCACAGAAGAATTATGTCCTGGAAGCACCGCTAGGTGCCAAACCCGCTGCAGGAGCAACGCCAGATGTTATGAATGTCTGGCAGAGCAAAGCTGATGACTACTCGATAGTTCAGTGTGCCATACTTTACGGCTTAGAACCGGGACTTCAACAACATTTTGAACGTCATGGAGCACATGGGATGTTCCAGGAGTTGAAGTTAATATTTCAAGCAAATGCCCAGATTGAGAGATATGAAGTCTCCAATAAGTTCTACAGCTGCAAGATGGAGGAGAATAGTTCTGTCAGTGAGCATATACTCAAAATATCTGGGTATAGCAATCACTTGATTCAACTGGGAGTTATCTTCCTGATGATAGTGTCATTGAAAGAATTCTTCAATCACTGCCACCAAGCTACAAGAGCTTCGTGATGAACTATAATATGCAAGGGATGGATAAAACAATTCCCGAGCTCTTCGCAATGCTAAAGGCTGCAGAGGTAGAAATCAAGAAGGAGCATCAAGTGTTGATGGTCAACAAGACCACCAGTTTCAAGAAAAAGGGTAAAGGGAAGAAGGGGAACTTCAAGAAGAACGACAAGCAAGTTCTTTGCTCAAGTGAAGAAGCCCAAGTCTGGACCTAAGCACGAGACCGACCGCTTCTCCGCAAAGGGACTGGTCACTTTGAAGCGGAATTGCCCCAAGTATTTGGCGGATAAGAAGGATGGCAAGGTGAGCGAAGGTATATGTGATATACATGTTATTGATGTGTACCTTACTAATGCTCGCAGAGCACTGGTATTCGATCTTCGGTTACATTGCTAATATTTGCAACTCGAAACAGGGACTATGGATTAAGCAAAGATTGACTAAGGACGAGGTGACGATGCGTGTGGGAAATGGTTCCAAAGTCGATGTGATCGCGGTCGGCACACTACCTCTACATCTACCTTCGGGATTAGTTTTAGACATGAATAATTGTTATTTGGTGCCAGCATTAAGCATGAACATTATATATGGATCTTGTTTGATGCGAGACGGTTATTCATTTAAATCAGAGAATAATGGTTGTTCTATTTATATGAGTAATATCTTTTATGGTCATGCACCCACAAGAGTGGTCTATTTTGTTGAATCTCGATAGTAGTGACACACATATTCATAATATTGAAGCCAAAAGATGCAGAGTTGATAATGATAGTGCAACTTATTTGTGGCACTGCTGTTTAGGTCATATTGGTGTAGAGCGCATGAAGAAACTCCATTCTGATGGACTTTTGGAATCACTTGATTATGAATCACTTGGTACTTGCGAACCATACCTCATGGGCAAGATGACTAAAACTCCGTTCTCCAGAACAATGGAGCGAGCAACAGATTTGTTGGAAATTATACATACTGATGTATGTGGTCCGATGAATATTGAGGCTCGCGACGGGTATCGTTATTTTCTCACCTTCTGTTAGGACCCCGATTCTAAGTCACATTGACCTAGCCGGTAACACCTCATATCACTTTGCGGCCTCACGCACGGTATTCCCATGGGTGTCGCCTTACCATGGCCCGGGACCGTTTGCGGCCTTTGGCTCACGTATATGATAGTGTCGCTAGCATCCACATGACAGAGAACCCGGGCGGACATGGCTAGTCGTGAACCCAAAGCGGCGCTAACCCATAGGAACATGCATACATGAATCACATCGAGCATGTCGGTCATCAACGTATGAATCCGGGCTGTAGCACTGGGCTAACAGGACTCCGGTAACCCGAGCTGTAGCGGGCTAGGCAGGACTTCGGATATCACCGCGTGACATTTCCCGAAGGACGGACATAGGAACAAGTGAAACACATGCCGCCAATCAAGTGTCCAAAGCAGTAGTCTTTGGGCTAGCGAGAATCCGGTGAACCGGTCAGAAGCAGACTACTATCGCTCAGAAGCACTAGACTACATTTCCCCATATGAGAGGCTGCCAAGGATAAACAACTAGATTGTCGGATCCCACACATACCAAGCATTTCAAACACACACACAATATGCTCAATATGTGTAAATACAACATGGCATCACAACATGACTCTACGACTCAAATATTTATTCATTAGGCTCCGAGGAGCGAGATATTACAAACATGGGTCTCATGACCCAACACTCGAAACATACAAGTCAAAGCACAAACGGAAGCTTAACATGTCTGAGTACAAACACCTACAAATGGAAAAGGCTGAGAAGCCTGACTATCTACCAGATCTCGCCGAGGGCACAAGATCGTAGCTGAGGTAACAAGCTAAGCGTCAAGTCCACGTGGAACTACTAGCGAGACCGACGTCTCTCGCAAAACATAAAATAAGCAAGCGTGAGTACAAATGTACTCAGCAAGACTTACATCGAACTAACTACATATGCATCATTATCAACAAAGGGGTGGTGGAGTTTAACAAAGACAAGCCAGCTTTGACTCGGTGGCTAACCTGAACTACGATTGCAAGTAACTCTTTTGAGGTGGCGCTACGAGTCCACATATTCACCATATCAATACACCACTATGGGTCCGCCCCGTCTCCCTCGAGAACGCCATCCATAGCACTCATGCTTATCTTGCGCATTTTAGAGTATCCACTTTCACTTGTCTATGAACTGTTCTAGGCAACCTGAAGTCCTTTTCCGCGACACGGCTATTCAATAGATCATATTAACCTGCAGGGTGTACTTCTTCACACACTCTCACCACTTATCGCCGTTTACACGACATGTACTCGGCAACCGCTGCCGGAGGCCCAACGAGGGTGTCGGCCACGGCCTACCTAAACACTCAAGTCCCTAGTCCGGTTTATCGCCTATTCGGGTTCCATCCGCAGGAGTCCGGCCGAGGTTTCCACTAACGGCCCCGAACGATGTGTGCAGGGTTCCCGAGACACCAAACGGGCGAATCGGTACACCGTGCCACGTGCCTACTGCAACATAGCCCACCCCTAAGGTCAGCGCTGCGTGCGGCCCCCAGCATGCCACAAACACCAGAAACTACTTTGCAACTCCCGGACAAAGGGCAAGGGTGGTTAAGAAGCCGAGAGAGTCAATTAAGGATCCCAATGTGTGGTAGTAACTGTTTCATGGATCACAAACACAGAACTCAGTTCTGAGGACGGCTGCAATGAGACAACCCACCATGTACTCCTACATGGCCTCTCACCGCTACCTTTACCAAATCGTGTTCACACACTTAGCTCTCAACAGTAGGACATGTTTACACACCTCCAAATTCATTCCCGATGAATCGGACTGACTCAACTCTAAGCAATGGCAGGCATGACAAACAAGCATGAATGAGTAGGCACAACAGGCTCAAACAACTCCTACTCATGCTAGTGGGTTTCATCTATTTATGTGGAATGACAGTCATGCAGAGGATAAAGGGGTTCAGACGCAGCAAGTAACATATGAATTGTTGTTGTCCTAATGCAGTAAAAGAGAGCAGGAGCGAGAGAGTGGGATTGTATCGGAATGAACAAGGGGGTTTTGCTTGCCTGGCACTTCTGAAGATAATATACTTCTTCGTCGGTGTCATCGAACTCATCGTCGGGATACGCCTACCGAGAGGGGACAAGCACCGGCAAACACGGAAAGAACACAATCAATGCAATGCAACAAAATGATGCATGATCATGACATGGCAATATGCTGTTGATTGAGCTAATGCAACTAGCAACCATATTAAATGAAGTTGGTTTGAACTAAGGGTTCAAATTCAAACTCCATATGTGCTTATTTAAATGTCAATTATGCAAATTGCCCTGTACAGCAACCCTAGGTTGTTCAGACATGCATGCAAATGCCATAAACAGATTCCTTGAATTTTTCTGATAATTTTTCATATATAATTTATTTCATTTGGAGTTACGGTTGATTTTATATGAATTTTAGAAGTTTATACTATTTCCTGGAATTTCCTGAATAAGAATAAATCCAGAAAAGGCATTACTGCGTCAGCATTGCGTCACTATGACGTCAGCGGGTCAACTGCGGCGGTCCAGATCAAACCCTGACCTGTGGGTCCCGCATGTCAGTGTAATTAGCCTAACTAGTTTTTAGTTAGCACTAAAACCAATTAATTAGAGGACGGGCCCCACCTGTGATGGAGTCAGGGGAAGTCAACCTGTGCCCACACGGAGTCAACCAGGGTCAAACGGGGTCAACTCGCCGGCGTTGCTTGTTGGCGAGGCGACGCGGCGGGGCACCTCGGATTTCACCTCTGAGGCACCGTTCGAGGCGCCGTTGGGCTCTACGGGTAGCTGGCGCAACGGCGCGTCTGTTGGTGGCCGTGACTGGGCCTGGGGTGGCCGGAGTCAATGGCGGCGAGCTCGGTTGCGGCCGCCGGAGTTCGGGCGCGAGCGGGGACGCGGTTGCGGTGGCCGTGGCGATGTGCGTTTAGCACCTACGGCGTCTACGTGGTGCGGTGAGTTCGATGGGCGCATGCCCGGACCAAATGGTCACGGAGTAGCACCGGCGACGCAGCGCAAGCGCGGCGCGTTCGATCCTGGCGAGATGGCGGCTACGGCATGCAAACGAAGCAAAGGAGAGGGGAGGGGGGGGGGGGTTAGGGGGAGGAGCTCACAGCGGATGCGGGGAGAGGCTTAGCGGCTCGGGGAGGTGCCGTGGACGACGGACGGGCGCCGGCGATCTAGGTTGCCCGAGGTAGAAGACGACCGCGGTGACGATGTTCGGGGAAGTCCAGTGCCACGTGGCTCGGCGGAGAGGTCCAGGGCGACGAGGCGGAGCTCTTGAGCTAGTCAGGAAGGCGAGGGGGAGGCGGTGGCCGTGGTGGTGCTTGGCGACGCGCTGCGGTGCGCTCGTGCGCGAGAGGGGGAGAGAGCAGAGGAGGGGAAAGAGCACGGGAAGAGAGCAGAGAGTGAGGGAGAGGAGCGAGGGGTCACGGGGCGTCCCCGTGGCATCGCTAGAAGGGCCGGAGAGGAAGCAGGAGGTGGCGGGGCGGCCTTGTGCTGACAATGAGCTGCTCCTCTCGGGCAGGAGGAAGACGACAGGGGAGCTGCGGTGGTGGGCTGGGCCGGCTACTTGGGCCGCCAGGTAAGCCCAGGTGAGGTTCCTCTCTCTCTCAATTTTCTATTATTTTCTGTTTTCTATTTTCTGAAATTGTTTGGCTTATTAAAAAATGCTAAAGCACTTTGTAAAATGCTGCAATAATTTGTGGACACTCTATGGATTATTCTAGTGGCCCACATTTAATTTCAGCATTATTTGAGCATTTAAATTATTTATAGTGTTCAAATTCCCAAATTCAAATACAATAAGATTTAATTCAGAAATCCAGAATGGCCTATAAATATATTCATCATTTTCGGAAGAGGTTTTCACCTTTAACAGAAATCATGAACATTTCCAAAAGGCATTCTGGGTCATTGAAAATATTTTTTTATTGAACCTAGTTGAATTTCATCTGGTGCTAGGGTTTCAACAATCCCCATTTCAAGTTTCATGAAATTAAACATGATGCATGGATGCTAATGCAAAGGCAAGCAAGGCCTGAACTGGGGCTGTGACAACTCACCCCCACTAAACAAGAATCTTGTCCCGAGATTCAAGACGTGAGGTAAGAAGTCAGAGGGATCACAAGTTAACACGATCTTCATGATCCAAAAGCCCTTCTCGAAGATGTTAATTTATTGCTCCAATTGATTTTGACGTCTTTGATTTCGAGATCTTCATCCAACATGATGGCGACAGAAAGAAACTCTATAGAAAACGATCTCCTCGAAGATCGAGCACTCAAGATCAACTCGTGGAATGAGATGTTGAAACATCTCGAGTTGAGACACAGAACACATCGAGGGGGATGGAAGAACAAACGACGGGGTTTGATTGGTGGCAACAATTCCACGCTCAGAAAGATGGTGGATGGTGTCAAGGTGGCGAGGAAATATTTATCATGATCCCGTAACGGGGCACCTCGAGAAAGGTGACTCGTTGGACTGTTCCCTTAAGTGGCAAAAGAATTACTTTTGATCCATATATCATTGGAACTCTCCGTACCAGCTTAAGGCAATTTACAATTGATTGATTGAAAGAGCTCGAAGAAATGGCATACTCGGACTAGAATGGATGATGTGGACTACCTTGTTGAAGACAACACAATGGATGATTTTGCTTATCATCGGAGGTGGGGGGGACCCATGACAAGACCACTTTTGAAGATGATCCTGGACAGCAATTGCTGAGGGGGACAGCCCATGGAAAATTGGCATGATGGGGTGCAAGCTGAGAACAACATGCAAATGTTGGCAATGTTCCAACCATCATATCTGCCGGAGGTTCAGATCTGGTTAGAAACAGGATACTTTAGACTCACATGTCTGAAAAGAAAGTTTGCAACACGATTAGACGAGATGTTGTTGCGAGATTCTCGAGGAATGAACTATGATAGCAAGCTCCAAAACATGAGCTGGTTCTGCTAAACACATGTGAACACGCTATCCCAGACAAGCATGACCACATAGTAGTCTTATGATAAAACATTACCGAGTTCAGGTGGGGAACCATCATCGAGGATATCGAAGTCCTAACATAAGTCATGATTAGCTCTTATGAAGGAATTTCTTGTCTTTGAGCAAATCAGTTAGTGGCTTGGTGTGCTAGGGATACCTATGGAATGAAGGTTGCGAGCCTGTCAAACCATAGCATACTTCGCACATGCATGACTGACTTGGGATGGTTCTGAAGGAAGCAAAAACAAGCTTTCCCAAATTCACGGCGGCAACTTTCATCAAATTGAATTAGAGGAAGTCACTCCTTTCATCCAAACGTATACCTCATGAGCGGAGCACGAAGGCAATGCTTACAAAGTTTCCAATACTAGTGTAATGTTCAACATGAATCATGGGGGAGACAAAATGCTGCTGATGGGTTCAACAACAACTCATCGGAATTTCTGTATCACTGGACTTCCACCATCATGTGAACACGGTGATAGCATTGGTCAGACCAAAATATGTAATGGTGTATGCTCGAGGGGTCAACCACGAGTAAGACAACATTACGAACATCGATGGTACTGATTTGATTTGGTGATAGCCCATACTCAAATCAAAGTTTTTATAAGACAATAGGTCCAACAACTGATCACAGGGACCAATGGATGAGGATATCATCTTTCTTCAACTAACGCACCAACACCAGGATATCCCTTTGAAACGAACTAAGTTAGGTAAGCTTTTATCTTCCAACTCTCCAAGTTGTCATTTAGCTTAACCAACTAGCTCAGGGGTATCCAACATGGATTCTTGGAGAAGGGGTGGTTTACAAGAAACCAACTTGATCACGAACTTAACATAGCGGTCAGGTGACAACCTGGTAGCACTTCCAAGAAGATATTTGGAAAGTCACGAACCACCGTGTATTACTAAGCTCGAGAACAATCTTGCTTTCTAGGGCAAGATGATATGATCAAAAGAGTGAGGGATTGACACAATCCTAACTCACTGATCGGAAAGTGCACCAGGAAATAAGGACTAGGTAGCACGATCAATCTTAGAATGATGATTCCATAATCAACACACCAAGAATGATATTATCGTCCATTAACCACCAAGCAACGGGGTTGCTAGGAGTACTGATTTCACACATCACGATTCACTTGTCGGCATTCCGGCTATGACAACACGGATCCGAGGAATGAATAATGATGGCGAGAAGTATCACTATACCAAGAGTTCTTAAGAGGTGGTGTAATTCTCATGATATTCCTGACATAAAGAGGGCAATACTTCGGGGTGGAACAGAATCAAAAGCTGGATTGGCATTTTGACCTGCGGAATACAACTACTTTGACCCAATCCTCGAAATGGACAAGGTACTATAGTTTGTTTCTCCAAGTCATTCTGGATAGAATGGCTTGACGGACTACAAGAGTAATAGGCATCGACAAACGGATGCACACATACCCTTGACTATCAATTGATAAACGGGGGTCAGAATACAACTAAGGAGGAACAACTCGAGGAACACATAACTTTCTGAGTTGTGGATGCATAGGTTAGTATGTCGAATCAAGTTCAACAGGTTTCTTCCGGATAACCCATGCAGAAAGGTAGAACTGGCAGAGTCGCAATATAGAATGGAGTACTCCTCAAGAGCACCCTGGTTGTGATCTTTTGGCTCAAAAGAACTTCTGCCATAAGCAGTTCATGGTATTTGGAAGAAGGAAATACCACGGACCTCGAGGACTATTGCAAGGTTACTAATATCCTAAAGGGACTAGCAAACACTATCAACATGAAGTAAGTAGGGTGAATCTTGGGTCAAGAACCCATGAGTAGAATACCTACTAACTAAATTGCATCACGGGATGCTTTCGAGAATGATGGCCAGAATCATCACACGGGGAACACAAAACATGGCTAGTTTACTAGGTGACTCCCTAAAACACCTAGGTTCATAATAATAGCTCCAACATATATGCCGAGGCAGCGGAGTACCTCAACATACTAATTAGTGTGCTTATTCTGACCAAAAGGACATCGGAAACGGAAAGAAAGGATTTGCAAATGCATCAGGCTATTTAGAGACCTGGGATGACTCGGACAGCATAACGACTGTAAATGATCAAAATAATTGGAGACATCCTACAAAATGGTGGCATAACCACTTAGAAGCACAATGTCAAGGTTCCGAGACCAACTATGAGCACACGGAAGTAGTAGAAACTGAATTGAGATTTGAAACTATCAATTCTATAAGTCTATGGATTAGTAACACGTCATCCTGATAGATAGATGAGAAGGCCTAGTTCTTAATCCCCGTAGAAGAGAAGAGGATGACTAATATCAGAAGGCCATGAGGTATAAGGAGTAAAAAGAGCCTTACGTTCCCTCCCACAATCAATTCCCTTACATAACTAAAGCATTTTCTAGACTCAACTTCGACCAGTTTGACTTGGTAATCCTACAGGCAGTCAGGCTCTGATACCAACGCTGTCAGGACCCCGATTCTAAGTCACATTGACCTATCCGGTAACACCTCATATCACTTTGCGGCCTCACGCACGGTATTCCCACGGGTGTCGCCTTACCATGGCCGGGACCGTTTAGCCTTTTGGCTCACGATATGATAGTGTCGCTAGCATCCACATGACAGAGAACCCGTGCCGACATGGCTAGTCGTGAACCCAAAGCGGCGCTAACCCATGGGAACAGGCATACATGAATCACATCGAGCATGTCGGTCATCAACGTATGAATCCGGGCTGTAGCACTGGGCTAACAGACTCCATAACCCGGCAGTAGCAGGCTAGGCAGGACTCCGGATATCACCGCGTGACATTTCCTGAAGGGACGGACATAGGAACGGTGAAACACATGCCGCCAGTCAAGTTCCCAAAGCAGTAGTCTTTGGGCTAGCAGGACTCCTGTGAACCGGGTCAGAAGCGGACTACTATCGCCAGAAGCACTAGACTACATTTCCCCATATGAGAGGCTGCCAAGGATAAACAACTAGATTGTCGGATCCCACACATACCAAGCATTTCAAACATACACACAATATGCTCAATATGTGTAAATACAACATGACTCTACGACTCAAATATTTATTCATTAGGCTCCGAGGAGCGAGATATTACAAACATGGGTCTCATGACCCAACACTCAGAGCATACAAGTCAAAGCACAAACAGAAGCTTAACATGTCTGAGTACAGACACCTACAAATGGAAAAGGCTGAGAAGCCTGACTATCTACCAGATCCTGCCGAGGGCACAAGATCGTAGCTGAGGTACAGACACCTACACACGCTCTCACCACTTATCGCCGTTTACACGACATGTACTCGGCAACCTTCAAGCGGAGGCCCAGCGAGGGTGTCGGCCACGGCCTACCTAAACACTCAAGTCCCTAGTCCAGGTTTATCGCCTATTCGGGTTCCATCCGCAGGGAGTCCAGCCGAGGTTTCCACTAACGGCCCCGAACGATGTGTGTAGGGTTCCCGAGACACCAAACAGGCGAATCGGTACACCGTGCCACGTGCCTACTGCAACACAGCCCACCCCTAAGGTCAGCTGCCATGCGGCCCCCAAATATGCCACAAACACCAGAAACTACTTTGCAACTCCCGGACAAAGGACAAGGGTGGTTAAGAAGCCGAGAGAGTCAATTAAGGATCCCAATGTGTGGTAGTAACTGTTTCATGGGTCACAAACACAGAACTCAGTTCTGAGGACGGCTGCAATGAGACAACCCACCATGTACTCCTACATGGCCTCTCACCGCTACCTTTACCAAATCGTGTTCACACACTTAGCTCTCAACAGTAGGACATGTTTACACACCTCCAAATTCATTCCCGATGAATCAGACCTGACTCAACTCTAAGCAGTAGCAGGCATGACAAACAAGCATGAATGAGTAGGCACAACAGGGCTCAAACAACTCCTACTCATGCTAGTGGGTTTCATCTATTTACTGTGGAATGACAGGTCATGCAGAGGATAAAGGGGTTCAGCTACGCAGCAAGTAACATATGAATTGTTGTTGTCCTAATGCAGTAAAAGAGAGCAGGAGCGAGAGAGTGGGATTGTATCGGAATGAACAAGGGGGTTTTGCTTGCCTGGCACTTCTGAAGATAATATACTTCTTCGTCGGTGTCATCGAACTCATCGTCGGGATACGCCTACCGAGAGGGGACAAGCACCGGCAAACACGGAAAGAACACAATCAATGCAATGCAACAAAATGATGCATGATCATGACATGGCAATATGCTGTTGATTGAGCTAATGCAACTAGCAACCATATTAAATGAAGTTGGTTTGAACTAAGGGTTCAAATTCAAACTCCATATGTGCTTATTTAAATGTCAATTATGCAAATTGCCCTGTACAGCAACCCTAGGTTGTTCATACATGCATGCAAATGCCATAAACAGATTCCTTGAATTTTTCTGATAATTTTTCATATATAATTTATTTCATTTGGAGTTACGGTTGATTTTATATGAATTTTAGAAGTTTATACTATTTCTGAATTTCCTGAATAAGAATAAATCCAGAAAAGGCATTACTGCGTCGACATTAAGTCACTATGACGTCGTGGTCAATCTAAGGGCGGTCGAGATCAAACCACGACTGTGGGTCCCGCATGTCGATGTAATTAGCCTAACTAGTTTTTAGTTAGCACTAAAACCAATTAATTAGAGGACGGGCCCCACCTGTGATGGAGTCAGGGGAAGTCAACCTATGCCCACACGGAGTCAACCAGGGTCAAACGGGGTCAACTTCGCGGCGTTAGCCGCCGGGCGAGGCTGACGCGCGCGGGGCACCTCGGATTTCACCTACAGGGCACCGTTCGAGGCACCGTTGGGCTCTAAGGGTAGCTGGCGCAACGGCGCGTCCGTTGGTGGCCGTGACTGGGCCTGGGGTGGCCGGAGTCAACGGCGGCGAGCTCGGTTGCGGCAGCCGGAGTTCGCGCGCGAGGGACGCGTCTGCGGTGGCGTGGCGATGTGCGTTTAGCACATATGGCGCCTCGTGGTGCGGTGAGTTCGATTGGCGCATGCACAGGACCAAATGGTCACCGAGCAGCACCGGCGACGAGCGCAGCGGCGGCGCTTCGATCCTGGCGTAGATGGCGGCTACGGCATGCAAACGAAGCAAAGGAGAGGGGGTGTCGGTGTCAAAACCGGCGGATCTCGGTAGGGGTCCCAACTGCGTCTAGGCGGATGGTAACAGAGACAAGGGACACGATGTTTTACCTGTGTTCGGGCCCTCTTGATGGAGGTAAAACCCTACGTCCCGCTTGATTGATATTGATATTGTGGATGTTTACAAGAGTGGATCTACCACGAGATCAAGGAGGCTAAACCCTAGAAGCTAGCCTATGGTATGATTGTAAGGGTTGTTGTTACGTCCCACGGACTAGAGCCATCCGGTTTATATAGACACCGGAGAGGGCTAGGGTTACATAGAGTCGGTTACAATGGTAGGAGATCTACATATCCGTATCGCCAAGCTTGCCTTCCACGCCAAGGAAAGTCCCATCCGGACACGGGGCGAAGTCTTCAATCTTGTATCTTCATAGTCTTGGAGTCCGGTCGATGATGATAGTCCGGCCGATGATGGTAGTCCGCCATCCGGACACCCCTAATCCGGGACTCCTCGGTAGCCCCGAACCAGGCTTCAATGGCGATAAGTCCAAAGATGCGTGTAGTCTTGGCGTTGCAAGGCGGGTTCTCCTTCAAGTTCTACGTACCTACCGAACAGTGTCCAGCTTCCTCATCAATGCTGCGCGTCTTGGCTTCCACGCCCAATAATGGATTTCTTCCACGCGTCGCGCGAACGTGAAAAGCCAGGGTGTCTTTTATGTTTTACCCCCTAGTTGTGTGAATAATCTGCCTATAAGGGAGGCAAGAATCCAGATCCAAATCACCATCTTCCTCTCGCAAATACTCATCGGAGCGCTTTCGACCAAGAATCCATTCCATCATGGACCGTCAACGCGGCTCCTCTTCTCGCGCTCCCTTCCCTTTGCCAGGAGATTGGAGGAGATGCTCTGTTCCACACAACGAGCTGGTGAAGCTCCAAGTGGGGGGATATCTCCCTCCGGCCTTCATGGTTCCGGTTCGAGCCGGGCTGGCCACCTACAAAGGTGGGAAGCAAGCGGAGGTTACCCCAAATCCCAACAAAGGGGAGCGGGTATGCTTCGTCCCCTATCTGATAAGGGGCTCGGTTTCCTGTACATCCATTCCTCCGCTGGGCTCACGGAGTTCTCGGACTCCGGCTTCATCACCTCATGCCTGCCTCAATCCTGCATATTGCGGGTTACGTAACTCTTCTGAGCTTTTCCTGGGCGTCGAGCCCCACTTCGCTGTGGAAGAGGTTGTTCGCCTTGTACCCGCTCTCATGAGGGGTCCATATATCAAGTGGGCGGCGCCAAATATGGCGCATTGCGGGACCGGATATCCATCCGAACCCCTAAGAAGGCGCCCGAAGACTGGCCTTCGGAATGGTTTTATATAGAAGAAGCTCCGCTGCCGGACCCTTTTCGGATCGGCCTCCCGGAGTTCAGCAATGATCCTCTGAAGAAACGCCTTAGTTGGCGTCCATGAGCCCCATCCGGAGGAAGACAAGAGCGTCCATTATTTGATGGGCGAATAAGGTTCTTGGCCCATGCCGGGTTGACCATGATTGGAGTCATGGCAACATGAATTACGTGGGGTGCAACCACTACAATACAGGCCACCCATGTGGGATTTCAGCGGGAGGGCGATGCCACCCGTCATGGCCGCAAAGGGCGGATTCGCCGAAGATCCGTGACGATCCTGTCCGCCTGTATAAGGGGAGAAGGAGGATTTCCTTGGACGAACCCGTTAAATGGGTTCTCCATGAATAATCCCGGCCTTGGGTAGCGAACACTCTGCGTGTCTGACCCGTGCCTTTCAAAACTTAAGTTTCTTATATTGTGTTCTTCTTTCGACGCAGGAACTGCGCCGGACCATGGAGGGCATGCTAAGTCCGGCTCCGCAGCCCGAGGATCCAGAGAGATCCCGGGATCCGGCCGCCGAAGAGGATCCGGACATAAAGGTGGAGCTAATCGACAGGGTGTTCCACCAGCTCAGCATGGACAATGCTTTAGTCGCCATCACGGCCGACTATCCCGGACTATATCCGGCTTCCCAGGTGATTGCGGCCAAAGCCCTGACACCGTCATTCCTTCCTTGCTTATTTCTGAACACCGTATATGATGGCGCTGTGCAGGAGGCGCCGCTAGGGCGAGAAGCCGAGCCCGCGGTGGCTGACCAACAAGGGCGATTCGGACCATGAGGCGGAAGAGGAGCGGCGCGGACTGAAACGTCGCCGCAAAGGTGTAGCTCACAATTCATTATTTAGAAACAACGTTCTAGGAAGCGTTTGAATGCTCATGACTTTTATAGGGAAAAAAGCGTCCGCGGATCATGGGCATGGAGGTTGTCAATCCAACCTCTACCAGCCAGCTCCCTTTTGGTCGAGAGGGCGGCGCAAGGCGCGAGCCGGACGTTCCTCCGACGGAGGATGCCGACAGATCGTCCGCCACCAAGTCCGAGGTGGAGAGTGCCTCAATCACAGCGCCCGCCGACAAGATTTCGAGACGCGTGCTTCTCCCGAGGCGTTGAATGCCTTTAACACGGGGACGCGCACCTTCGTGCTGCTCAAGATGGTTTTATCGAGCCACGGAGCAGTATGTAAAAGACATACGGGTAAGAGAATTTAATAGTTATATATGCCAATAGCCCCCGAGACTTAAAGTAGTTATATTAACTGATTTAAGGATCATATGAAACGTAGGATCTTACCGAGAAGAATACCCAACTGTCTCAGGAGCTGCAAGAGTGCAAGGCCCAACTGGAGGCCGCACTCTCTGGCGCAGGAGGAAACGCAAGGACCTTTAGAAATATAAGTAGCGCTTGGCCTTTGCGCAAGCCTGAAAGAAAAAATAAAAATGACGTTGCAGGTGCTGCCGGACAAGATCCGGACAGGCAAGAACTTCTGCGCCAACTAAAGGCCGGCGAGAGGGTGCTGCATAAGGTGCAGCATGAAAGGAACAAGCTCCAGGATGCCCATGCCCAGCTTGGAGAAGAGCTGAAAGGCGTTCGGGCCTAGCTGTCGGGCTCCGTTAAGGAGAATCAGCGGCTTCGTCGCGGCATATATAGTAAGTGCTTGAGCGAACTCCTTTGAAAAGAAGAATTCGGCGAGGAAGTCAATTTGATGTAATATGTCCGCAGGTATGCTCACAGTCGCCTGCGGAGGAGATGCCCGTATCAACGGGTGATCAATTTCCAATTGTTGCAACCGATCGAACAAGTTCGGCAGGCAATGGCGGCGTCATCCAGCGTTATGGCCAGCCTTCTCCTTACCCGAGGGTCTTGGGAGCTTATGGAGAAGCTGCAGGAGTCGGCAGCGCTTCCATTTATGGAAGATTTCGCCTGCCGCCAAGGTGCCGTGGAGGCTGGGCCATGGTAAAGACGCGGTACAAGAAGGCGGATCCCAACCACATGGCGAAGTCGGACTGTGGGGCCCGATGGGAAGGAGATCCTGTGAGTTTAGTATACGACCAAGTGGAGTTGGCGCTAAATTTTCCCAACAGGACTGTAAATTAGACAACCTATTAGACGGGATTGAGGAAGAATACAATCACCGATTTGACAATGTATTATAAAATGACATACAAAATGCCTTCTAGCGGATTGTAGATCGTTTGTCTTTGCCGACCTTTTAAGCCGACCTCGGGACCCTAGAGTCCGGAGTGTGTCCGAATACCTTCTCGGTTATGAAACAACCGGGTATGCATGGAGACCAGCGTAGGTGTCATCGGTGCTTTATCATACAAGTGCCCAACTAGTTATGTTATATTACATGGGTAGTAAGAAACATCTTCCAGGAGAATAGTTCCGTTAAGGGTTCCTTTCCTCTGGGGTGGCATGCCCTAAAGTGCATGTCCGGACTGCATGAAAAAGCGTAAAAACATCCGGGGCAGATAAATAAGTGGATAAAAAATCATCTTTTAAGTCACCGACCGAATATTCCCTTAAGAACGCTAGCTTTGGCTTCACCCGTCGAGGTACACATCCGGTGACCCGGCGAGAACAATCGCAGAGGTGCTCCTTTACCTCCTAGCCGAACAATCGGGAGCGTGGGGTAAGCACAGAGCCGAGCAACCCAGCTTGGCCAAAACTTAAGTCATATCGATGCATATAATGGTGAATAAAAGGTACATGTGGAGGCTTGACACATGTCTTGGGCATAAAGCCCGTATAGTTAAGCTTCGGTAAAGAAGCCCCGTGTATAATGAGTGCGGATAGCACATCAATTGCGCGCGAACGTTGCGCAAGTAGGCCCTTTAAGGCTTGGATGAACAGGGTTGAGAAGAAAAAGATAAACAAAAAGGCAGCGGAAGTAAAAAAAAATTTTCGACGGGGGAAAGGGACGAACTCTTAGTCCGGCGCTAGGCATAGAATCGTTGGAGGCGGGCTGCGTTCCATGGGTTCGGCTCGAGTCGGTTATCCGATGCATTTCTTAGACGGTACGCTCCGCCGGTCAGGACTTGATCGATGATGAAGGGGCCTTCCCATTTGGGCTTGAGCTTGTCCTTTTTCTTGTCCGGCAGGCGTAGAACCAGTTCGCCAACGTTGTAAGTCTTGGCCCGTACTTCTACTTTGATATCTTGAGCTGCTGCGATAGAATGCGGAGCGAGCCTTGGCGACGTCGCGCTCTTCCTCAATGCGTCCAAGCTGTCCTGCCGATCCAACTCGGCTTCTTTTTCTTCGTACATGCGCACTCGAGGTGAGTCATGAATGATGTCAGGGCAAAACTGCTTCTGCCGTATATCATAAAAATGGTGTGAATCCGGTAGTACGGTTAGGCGTTGTCCGCAGCCCCAGTCTGGTCGAGCTCCTCTACCGGTCGTGTCGATTTTGCAAGGGACCGCACTAGTGCGGGTTTGATGCCGCTCATTATTAGACCATTTGCTCGTTCCACTTGACCGTTGGTTTGAGGATGATAGATCAAGCGTAATCGAGCTTGATGCCCATATTTTTGCACCATGATTTAACCTCATCGGCGGTGAAGTTCGTGCCGTTATCGGTGATGATGCTGTGGGGGACACCATAACGGTGTAATACCCCGGATATAAAGTCTATCATTGGTCCGGACTCTGCCGTTTTAACTGGCTTGGCCTCTATCCATTTGGTGAATTTATCCACCATGACCAATAGGTACCTTTGCTTGTGGGTTCCCCCTTTAAGTGGTCCAACCATGTCAAGCCCCCAGACCGCGAACGGCCAGGTAATGGGTATAGTTTTGAGGGCGGTGGGTGGCATATGGCTCTTATTAGCAAAGAGCTAACAACCGACGCATCTTTGGACTAAGTCCTGAGCATCTTCTCGGGCCGTCGGCCAGTAAAATCCTGTACGGAATGCCTTTCCTACAAGGGCCCGAGCTGCGGCGTGGTGTCCGCCTAGTCCGCATGAATTTCAGCCAGAGGTTTCGCCCTTCCTCTTGGAGATACACCTTTGAAGGACTCGGTTGTGCTTTTATTATAAAGTTCTCCCTCATAGACCTTGTAGGCTTTAGATCGCGGACAATGCAGCGGGCCTCATTTTGGTCTTGAAGCTCCTGCCTAAGCAAGTAGGCAAGGAATGGTTACATCCACAGGCGATTACTGCCATTATGTCGTGGGCGGAAGGTGTTATGTCATCGGCTGAATCGCGGTTGGTGCGGCTTGTTCCGGTTTGTTAGTTCGGACTCCTCTTCCCATAATACGGATGGCTTGAAGAGCCGTTCGGAAAAGATGTTAGGAGGGACAGCGTCGCGTTTTGCGCCAATGCGTGCGATCGTCGGCTGCTTGGTTATTATCCTGGGCTACGTGATGGAATTCAAGTCCTTCGAACCGGGCCGACATTTTTAGGACAGCGCTGCGATATGCTACCATTTTCGGATCTTTGGCGTCAAAGTCTCTGTTTATTTGGGATATTGCGAGGTTTGAATCGCGCACCTCTAGGCGTTGAATGCCCATGGAGATTGCCATCCGGAGACCATGTAAAAGGGCCTCGTATTCGCCTGTTGTTGGAGTCCGTGTACATTATCTGAAATGCGTATTGGATCGTGTCCCCGGCCGGGACGTCAATACGACGCCAGCCCCAATCGGCTAACATTTTAGAGCCGTCGAAGTGCATAATCCAATTGGAGTATCGCCGTATTCTTTAGGGAGTTCGGCCGGTCCATTCAGCGACAAAGTCAGCCAAAACTTGTGACTTTATAGCTCGCGAGGTTTGTAAGATATATCAAATGGTAAGAGCTCAATGGCCCATTTGCAATCCTGCCCGTCGCGTCACGGTTGTTTATAATGTCGTTAAGTGGTACTTGAGGCCATCGTTATCGAACACTCTTGAAAGTAGTGTCGAGCTTCCGGATGCCATGAACACCGCATATGCTATCTTCTCGATAGTGCGGGTAACAGGACTTGCGGGGGTTAACACGGTGGATCGTAGTATACTGGTTTTGAAGAGAATTTATGCCCTTCTTTTCTCGTTCGACGACGCAGTACCGCTTACAACTTGATGCGTAGCTGCGATGTATAACAACATTGGTTCGCCCGGGTTGGGCGCAGCCAGACCGGTTGTTGCCAATATGGCCTTTATTTCTTCGAGTCCGGCGGTGGCGGCGTCCGCCCACTCGAAGTGTTGGTGCGCCTAAGGAGGCGATAGAGGGTAATGCCTTTTCTCCTAGACGGAGATAAAGCGGCTTAGAGCCACCATGCATCCAATCAATTTTGTATTTGCTTGAGGTCTTTTGGGATATCTAGCTGTGACAGAGCTCGGATCTTGGCTGGGTTTGCTTCAATTCCTCTACGGATCTGATGAAGCCCAAGAGCTTTCCATTGATACGCCAAAACGCATTTTCCGGATTCAGCTTGATGTCATATGCTCGAGGTTGTCGAATGTGAGCCTCAAGTCGTCTACTAGAGTTTCGACATGTTTAGTTTTGACGACTCGTCGCTCTCGTATGCCTCTACTGTTTTGCCGATCTGGGTAGCGGACATGTCCGAATCATGCGCCGATATGTTGCGCCGCGTTTTAAGTCCGAAGGGCATCGTGTTGAAGCGAATGGTCCATATGGAGTAATGAACGCCGTTGCGGCTTGATCCGCTTCGCCATCTTGATTTGATGATAGCCGGAGTATCGTCCGGAAGCACAATGAATCGTGCCTGTAGTGGCATCGATGATTTGGTCGATCTTGAGGGGAAGGGATCCTTTGGGCATGCTTTATTTAGGTCTTTGAAATCGACACATAGGCGCCAGGATTTGTCCTTGTTTGGTACCATTACCAGGTTTGCTAGCCAATCCGGTGCTTGATGTCTCTGATGAATCCGGCTTCAATAGTTTGGCTAGCTCTTCTCCCATTGCCTGTCTTTTGGGTTCGAAAATCGTCGAAGAGCCTGTTTGATGGCTTGAATCCTTTAGGATGTTTAGGCTGTGTTCTGCCAATCTGCGTGGGATTCCGGGCATATCCGAGAGTGCCAGGTAAAAATGTCCCAATTTTCGAAGGAATTCTCGCAGTCTTGGCGCTCACATCGAGGTTCAATTGTGCCCCGATGGAGGCCGTCTTTGTCGGGTCCGGTGGGTGGACCTGGAATTTTACTATTTCATCTGCTGGTTTAAAGGAGGTGGACTTGGATCTCTTATCGAGTATCACATCGTCCCTATTCACCGTAGAGCTGTCACGCCCAATATGCGGCCCTATCCAAAAGGAACTCGAAGGTCCCACCAAGGATAGACCCGCATATTGAAACGCTTTTGCAAGGTGGATATCATTACATCAACATTACATAATAGACGGGGATACATACATAATGCACAAATGCCACAAGAATACATCAACATCATATACAAGAGAGCAACATCCGACTACGGATGAATCATAAACAGAAACTCAAACGACATCCACCCTGCTAGCCCAGGCTGCCGACCGGAACCTATCCCCGATCGAAGAAGCGGAAGAAGAACTCCAAAACAAGCAAGCATCGCTCTCGCGTCATGATCATCGCATAACCTGAACACTGCAACTGGTGGTGTAGTAATCTGTGAGCCACGAGGACTCAAAGAATCCCATTACCATGGGTATCAAGACTAGCAAAGCTTAATGGGAAAGGAAGGGGTAAAGTGGTGAGGTTGCAGCACCGACTAAGCATATATGGTGGCTAACATACGCAAATGAGAGCGAGAAGAGAAACAAAGGAACGGTCGTCAACTAGTAATGATCAAGAAGTGATCCTGAACTCCTACTTACATCGACATAACCCGAAACCGTGTTCTCCTCTCGATCAACCCGAAAAAGAGACACTCACGATTCGCTACGGTTGGTGTATTTTAGAAGAGTTTGCTTCAAGTTTACTACAACCGGATATTAACAAATTCCCATCGCCACATAACAGCAGACACGGCTCTCGAAAGTTTAAACCCTGCGGGGTGTCCCAACAAGCCCATGATAAGCTCTCGCGATCAACGAAGGATATTCCTTCTCCCGGAAGACCCGATCGTCTCGGAATCCGGCTACAAGACATTTCGACAGCAATAAAACAAGACCAGCAAGACCGCCCGATGCGCCGACAATCCCGATAGGAGCTGCACATATCTCGTTCTCAGGGCAACACCGGATGAGACAGGCTACGAGTAAAAGCAAGCCTCGAGTTTCCCCCCGTGGTGGCCCCGCAGGCGGCTCGGTTCGAACCAGCACTTAGAGAAGCACTGGCCCGGGGGGGGGGGGGGCTAAAATAAAGATGACCCTTGGGTTGGCCGACCCAAGGGAAGGGTATAGGTGGTGGTGAGGCAAATGGTAAAACCAAGGTTGGGCCTTGCTGGAAAAGTCTTATTCAAAGCGAACTGTCAAGGGGGTCCCATAAATCACCCGATCGCGTTAGGGATGCAAAATCCGGGAACATAACACCGATATGACGGAAACTAGGGCGGCAAGAGTGGAACAAAACACCAGGCATAAGGCCGAGCCTTCCACCCTTTACCAAGTGTATAGATGCATTAATAATATAAGATATATTGTGATATCCCAACAAGTAAACATGTTCCAACAAGGAACAGCATCTCCATGTTCCAACAAGGAACAAACTTCATCTTCACCTGCAACTAACAACGCTATAAGAGGGGCTGAGCAAAGCGGTAACATAGCCAAACAACGGTTTGCTAGGAAGGGTGCAAAAGGTTAGAGGCTGACATGGCAATTTGGGATGGCTTGATAAACAGGTGATAGGTAGCGCAGCATAGCGATAGAACGAAGCAACTAGCATAGCAATGATAGTAGTGAGATCCAAGGTAGCGGTCATCTTGCCTGAAATCCCGCTAGGAAGAAGAACGAGTCCATGAAGAAGATGAAGCCATGAAGACGAACCAAGCGTAGATGAACGAATCCTCACGATCGCAACGAAACGGGAACTATCGAGAAGAAGCACACAACATGGTAAACACACCACACATGAACAAGGCATGATGCACAACAAGCATGATGCATGACAAAGCTACCTGAAGCTACTCATGGCAAGAGATGATGCAAACAAGAGCAACACATCAAAGCAAGTTTAAATGAGGCCGGAAACAACATAGAACAATTCCGGTAAGTCCTCATATGCAAATTTCGAAATTGGTCCAGATCTGAATAAACCTTATGTTCAAGTTGTTAAACAGCAAGTTAAGATGCACCATGATGATCTACACGAAATTCTAGTCAAGTAACATATAAAGTTCATTTAATTCGGAGCTACGGCCTAGAAGATATGAGCAAAACAAGATAAGCATGGCATTGATACAAAATGCATACAAACATCAAGTAAACACCTCAAAACATGGATGCAACATGATAATATGAAGCTACATGCAAAATCAAGCAAGTTTCATATAGAGCACACTCAAAACGGAGCAACGGATTCAACACATACACATGAAACAAGTTATAGCAACAATCTGTCCAAAACAGCAACTAGGCATATTGCAAGCATCAAAACACTAAGCTACAACATCTCAACGTGAAAACAAAAGGCATGGGCATGATGTACAGGTAAAGCATGACAAAACATGAACAATGAGCTATCTCCAGAAATCACTAGAACATGCTCAAAAACACATGGCAAGATTGCAAATAATAACAGTTTCAGACTTATCAGGAAATAACATCAGGGTGCAATGTTTAGAGCTATGAAACAACATGTTACAGGAACTTATCATGGCAAACAAAGACATGGCATGAATCTACTAATTGCATAGAACAAAAGTCCCTTACTGACCATGAGCCAAAAAGGATCAGAAAATATGATGGCACCCATGTAAAGATGGCAAGTTATATTACAGATTTAAACATGGCAGGAACAACGATAAGTAGGCATGTTGGTGAGCTTGAACCACTCACGAAAGAGCAATAATGGCATGGAAAGGCAACCAACAGTAAGATGACATATATATGAAGCTAAGCATGGCAAGAACAACATCATAGAATACACGGATCAACTACAACAACCTTGGCAAAATTGAATAACATGTAAACAACCTGCCAGGAAACATTTTATAGCAAAAGTAGAGCTCGATTGACTCAAGCTATGGCACTCCATAATTGCAAAAAAGGGCATGCATGGATAGAGCACAACCAAATGTTCGAAACATCCTTACTGAAGTATCTCAAAATATGCATGGATCTCTCGGTAGCATCAAGTTTACATGGCATAAAAATATCAATGAATCAGGCTGAAATCAGCAACATCATGAAGCCTAGTTTGCATGCTTGTGCTAGTCACCACAGAGATCACAAAAATACATGGAATACACCCCTATAAAGATGGCATGGCATATTACAAAACATATGTAGGACTCAAGTTCATAGGGTGCACACATCAATCATGGCAAAAATGACAAAAGTGCAAGTTCTGATGAGAATCTGAAACTAACATCACATAGCCCTCTTCTAACAGCATTTCGGGCATCAAGATGAGCTCAAATGAAAATGATGCAATGAGATGAAATGATGTACTCGTCGAGGCGAACAATTTGACATATTACACGCACGAAACGGAGCTACGGATGCAGAGCTATGATGGCATGAACATGGCAACAAAATACTGAAAATCTGGGACTGTGGATTTTTACCCTCCGAAAACGGGACGAGGAGGATCCGGGACGAGGAGAACCGGCCGGGGCGAGGGCGCGTTTGGATCGGGCGGCTGGTGGATCTGGTCCAGCCCGGCGGATCCGGGCGAGGCAACTCCAGCGACGGCGGGCGGCATCGAGGCGGTCGGAGGAGGCCGCGAGGGCGGCAGGCCGCGCGAAGCTCTGTGTGGCGGCGTCGCTGGCGCGCGGCGCGCCGCTGGCGGCGGCGGAGGGGCCGAGGCCCGCGGGCGTGGTCGGGCGGCGAGGCGGCGGCGGTCGGCGCCGGCGGGAGGCGCGCGGAGGCGGCGGGAGCCAGCGCGGCGGCGCGCGGATGGGCTCAGGCGGGCCCGCGATGGGCTCGCGTGGGCGGGCGGCGGGTGGCGGCGCGGACAGGTGGCGTGCCGTGATTCGTCCGCAAGCAATGCTGGACGTGTCCGTGGGAGCGGAACATGTCCGCGCCATGAGGTGGAAGAGGCTAGGGTTAGGGGGATTTTCATCCGCGAATTTCGGGGGGAGGGGCTTATTTATAGGTAGAGGGAGCTAGGAGTGTCCAAATGAGGTGCGGTTTTCGGCCACACGATCGTGATCGAACGACCGAGAGCATGGAGGGGAGTTTGCTGGGTTTTGGGCCACTTTGGAAGGGGTGTTGGGCTGCACACAAAAGAGGCTTTACGGTTACCCGTTAACCGTTGGGGTACCAAACGACCTCCAAATGGCACGAAACTTGACAGCGGTTCACGGTGCTATACCAAGGCAGCTTGACAAACCTCGGTCCATTCCGAGACCGTTTAACACCCGCACGACGAAAAGAGGTAAAAGGGGCGCGGGAGACATAGGAGTGCCGGATTGCAAAACGGACAACGGGGAAAATGTTCGGATGCATGAGACGAACACGTATGCAAAATGAAATGCACATGATGACATGATATGAAATGCATATGATGACATGGCAAAGTGCAACACGCAAGCAAATGACATGGCAAAGACGGCAAATAACTGGCGGACACCTGGCGCATCGAATCTGGGGCGTTACAACACTCCTCCACTAACAAGAGATCTCGTCCCGAGATCTTAGGACCGAGACGGAAGGGAAAAAGGATGAGGCGAAATAAGAACAAGAGAGAACAAGCAAAGAATCGAGAACACTTGAGAAGAAGAGAGGAACGGCGAGAATGGCGAGAATCAAAAGCTCAAGGAATCAGAAAGACTATGAAAGCACTCGTTCTAACCGGAGTGGTTAGAATGAGAAAAGAAACGGATAAGACTGAATGGATTTAGGCAGCACTCCGGCTAAAACATGGAGGAATAGAACTTGAACTTGAGAGGATGGAATGATACTTGATGAAGACATGACAAAAAAACTCCGGAAAGAATTGAAAAAGTTGAATGAAAAGAGCTTAGAAGGAAGGATTGAACGGAGTTGTCGAGAAAATCAACAACGAAAAGAATAAGCTTGTTATGGACTTATGGAAAACATCTCAAAATTATGAGGTGATAACCAACCACAAGCAGAAAAGATTAAATAGCTGAGAAGAACAAAGAAATGCAAAACTCCGCTTCAAAAGAATACAGAGATTTAATTGCACTTCGAGACTCGAGAAGAAAGATACTTGAACTCCACCAACAAGAATCTTGATGAACTCTTGAAGAATGAATTAAATCATGAAGAACCACCATGAAGAACTCCGGTAACAAAAGGATGATGAGATACGATTGAAGGATGAAAGGAAATAAGATTAAAGCCTTGCGATGATCCGGATGGAGGTTCCGACGAGATGGCCGAGGAAATTGAACTCCGGATAAGAAAAGATGAAAACACTTGGAACTAGAATTTATTCATCAAGAACAAACTCCGAAGGAAGGGATTACTCACTTGGATGAAATAAGAATAAGATTTATTGTATGCTTATGCTTCATCAAGTTAAATTGATGACAAGCAATGGATTTTTGCATACTACTTATTCTTCTTGAAAAATAATTGAGAAGTGACATATCGCAAACTTGAGAAGGACTTCATGAATCACCGGTAGGTTGAAAAGAACGAATGGATTAATATGATAAACAAGGAAAATAAACTTGAATGAACCACCGTGAAAAATGAAAATGAACATAGATAAGAGAACAGATCGCCGGAAAGAATTAGAAACCACGAAGATACTTGAGGGAAAATTAGAGACAAGAGAACGAAGAGATCGCGAACTGAATGATGAATGCTTGAACGAAGCACCGGAAGAATATTGAGACGAACGAAGGGGCACAAATATGGAATAATTGGAGAACGAATTTGAAAAACTTAGAATGGAGAGATATTCCGAAAAGATGGCCTCCGGATGATCGAGAGAGAAAGCAACTCCTGAAATGCTCCGGATGGATGAAAAGAATTTGCATGACTAGAAACAATTTGATAGGATAACATCGAGCTAGCACCGCGAATCTTCTGGGAGAATGGACGAGATTTAGAGGAAAAACTCTTCTTCAATCTTCAAATGATGACGAGAAACACCACCAAAATTAATGATATACTCCGGAAGAATGAAAAGCGAAGAGGTTGAGCCAATAATGAAAAGAATTTGAAAGAGATCTTGGGAAGGCGTCTGACTGATGAAATTCATTCTTACGTCAAACTTGAAAAGAATTGAGAATAACTCCGGGGGAAATTAGAAGAGTCAGGTAAGATCCTGGGAAAAACCTGTGGGTTAGGGCCCACTGAAGAGAAAAACACCGATGGAAAGGATGTTGAACAGATAGATGATGCACCGGAACAATTGAAATATTTGAATGAGGTGACAACCTCGAATTAATTGGAACACAGACGAATCTCCTGAGATGTCTTGAACGCTCCGGAAGGATAAACTGGCGAGAGGCGAACGAGCAAATAGAAATATTTGAGCTGAGGGAAAGAATACGATCGACAAGGAAAAACTTGAATTGGATCCACCGGAAAAAGAAAAGGATGAAGAATGACTTACGAGACGAGAATTCACCGGTTGAAATAATTAAGGGAAGACTGAAGAGACTCCGTATGAATGAAATTGATGGTCGAAACAGACTCAAACTCTGGGAAGAAAAGGGTGGGAGGGCGGGAAAACATAGAGGCAACTTGGAAGGGGAACCGACGAACAACTTGAAGAGAAAACACCGGTTGAGAACAAAGAGGATAGAAAGCAAAGACTTCGCACGAGTAGGATCAATACTCGATTACGGACTCCGGTTCCAAGGAGAAAAAGGGTGGGCGGGTGGGAAAAGAAAACAACTGAGGATTGAACTTGCAAAAACAGAGAGGGTCGAATCACTTTGACGAGATATGCACCGGATGCAAAGAGCTGAGGAACAGTGATCGGAAAACCAACTGCGTGATCCTAAAGAAAAATTTTGAAGGGGAAGAGGAGTAATTCAAAACACCTACGTCAAGATTTCTCACCAGAGCGACGAAGGGGCAGAGGAGTAAAAAGAAATCCTACTCTCCGATATAACTAGACTCCGAAAACAGTTTTCTTCTAGACTCAACAATGGCCAAACTACACGATCAGTCAAGGGGGCTCCTAGAGTCGGTCGAGGCTCTGATACCAACTTGTCACGCCCAATATGCGACCCTATCCAAAAGGAACTCGAAGGTCCCACCAAGGATAGACCCGCATATTGAAACGCTTTTGCAAGGTGGATATCATTACATCAACATTACATAATAGATGGGGATACATACATAAGGCACAAATGCCACAAGAATACATCAACATCATATACAAGAGAGCAACATCCGACTACGGATGAATCATAAACAGAAACTCAAACGACATCCACCCTGCTAGCCCAGGCTGCCGACCTGGAACCTATCCCCTGATCAAAGAAGCAGAAGAAGAACTCCAAAACAAGCAAGCATCGCTCTCGCGTCATGATCATCACATAACCTGAACCTGCAACTGGTGGTGTAGTAATCTGTGAGCCACGAGGACTCAGCAATCCCATTACCATGGGTATCAAGACTAGCAAAGCTTAATGGGAAAGGAAGGGGTAAAGTGGTGAGGTTGCAGCAGCGACTAAGCATATATGGTGGCTAACATACATAAATGAGGCGAGAAGAGAAACAAAGGCGGTCGTCAACTAGTAATGATCAAGAAGTGATCCTGAACTCCTACTTACGTCGAGACATAACCCGAAACCGTGTTCTCCTCTCGATCAACCCCAAAAGAGACACTCACGTTACGCATTACGGTTGGTGTATTTTAGAAGAGTTTGCTTCAAGTTTACTACAACCGGATATTAACAAATTCCCATCTGCCACATAACCGCGGGCACGGCTCTCGAAAGTTTAAACCCTGCAGGGGTGTCCCAACTTATCCCATGATAAGCTCTCGCGATCAACGAAGGATATTCCTTCTCCCCGGGAAGACCCGATCAGTCTCGGAATCCCGGCTACAAGACATTTCGACAGCAATAAAACAAGACCAGCAAGACCGCCCGATGCGCCGACAATCCCGATAGGAGCTGCACATATCTCATTCTCAGGGCAACACCGGATGAGACAGGCTACAAGTAAAACCAAGCCTCGAGTTTCCCCGTGGTGGCCCCGCAGGCGGCTCGGTTCGAACCAACACTTAGAGAAGCACCGCCCGGGGCTAAAATAAAGATGACCCTTGGGTTGGCCGACCCAAGGGAAGGGTATAGGTGGTGGTGAGGCAAATGGTAAAACCAAGGTTGGGCCTTCTTTGGAAAAGTCTTATTCAAAGCGAACTGTCAAGGGGTCCCATAAATCACCCGACCGCGTTAGGGACGCAAAATCCGGGAACATAACACCGATATGACGGAAACTAGGGCGGCAAGAGTGGAACAAAACACCAGGCATAAGGCAGAGCCTTCCACCCTTTACCAAGTGTATAGATGCATTAATAATATAAGATATATTGTGATATCCCAACAAGTAAACATGTTCCAACAAGGAACAGCATCTCCATGTTCCAACAAGGAACAAACTTCATCTTCACCTACAACTAACAACGCTATAAGAGGGGCTGAGCAAAGCGGTAACATAGCCAAACAACGGTTTGCTAGGAAGGGTGCAAAAGGTTAGAGGCTGACATGGCAATTTGGGATGGCTTGATAAACAGGTGATAGGTAGCGCAACATAGCGATAGAACGAAGCAACTAGCATAGCAATGATAGTAGTGAGATCCAAGGTAGCGGTCATCTTGCCTGAAATCCCGCTAGGAAGAAGAACGAGTCCATGAAGAAGATGAAGCCATGAAGACGAACCAAGCGTGAGCGAGCGAATCCTCACGATCGCAACGCAAGCAGGAACTATCGAGGAGAAGCACACAACATGGTAAACACACCACACATGAACAAGGCATGATGCACAACAAGCATGATGCATGACAAAGCTACCTGAAGCTACTCATGGTAAGAGATTATGCAAACAAGAGCAACACATCAAAACAAGTTTAAATGAGGCTGGAAACAACATAGAACAATTCCGGTAAGTCCTCATATGCAAATTTCGAAATTGGTCCAGATCTGAATAAACCTTATGTTCAAGTTGTTAAACAGCAAGTTAAGGTGCACCATGATGATCTACATGAAATTGTAGTCAAGTTACATATAAAGTTCATTTAATTCGGAGCTACGGCCTAGAAGATATGAGCAAAACAAGATAAGCATGGCATTGATGCAAAATGCATACAAACATCAAGCAATCACCTCAAAACATGGATGCAACATGATAATATGAAGCTACATGCAAAATTAAGCAAGTTTCATATAGAGCACACTCAAAACGGAGCAACGGATTCAACACATACACATGAAACAAGTTATAGCAACAATCTGTCCAAAACAGCAACTAGGCATATTGCAAGCATCAAAACACTAAGCTACAGCATCTCAACGTGAAAACAAAAGGCATGGGCATGATGTACAGGTAAAGCATGACAAAACATGAACACTGAGCTATCTCCAGAAATCACTAGAACATGCTCAAAAACACATGGCAAGATTGCAAATAATAACAGTTTCAGACTTACCAGGAAATAACATCAGGGTGCAATGTTTAGAGCTATGAAACAACATGTTACAGGAACTTATCATGGCAAACAAAGACATGGCATGAATCTACTAATTGCATAGAACAAAAGTCCCTTACTGACCATGAGCCAAAAAGGATCAGAAAATATGATGGCACCCATGTAAAGATGGCAAGTTATATTATAGATTTAAACATGGTAGGAACAACGATAAGTAGGCATGTTGGTGAGCTTGAACCACTCACCAAAGAGCAATACATGGCATGGAAAGGCAACCAACAGTAAGATGAGATATATATGAAGCTAAGAATGGCAATAACAACATCATAGAATACACGGATCAACTACAACAACCTTGGCAAAATTGAATAACATGTAAACAACCTGCCAGGAAACATTTTATAGCAAAAGTAGAGCTCGATTGACTCAAGCTATGACACTCCATAATTGCAAACAAGGGCATGTCTGGATAGAGCACAAACAAATGTTCAAAACATCCTTACTGAAGTATCTCAAAATATGCATGGATCTCTCGGTAGCATCAAGTTTACATGGCATAAAAATATCAGCAGAACAGGGGCTGAAATCAGCAACATCATGAAGCCTAGTTTGCATGCTTGTGCTAGTCACCACAGAGATCACAAAAATACATGGCATACACCCCTGTAAAGATGGCATGGCATATTACAAAACACATGTAGGACTCAAGTTCATAGGGTGCACACATCAATCATGGCAAAAATGACAAAAGTGCAAGTTCTGATGAGAATCTGAAACTAACATCATATAGCCCTCTTCTAACAGCATTTCGGGCATCAAGATGAGCTCAAATGAAAATGATGCAATGAGATGAAATGATGTACTCGTCGAGGCAAACAATTTGACATATTACACGCACGAAACGGAGCTACGGATGCAGAGCTATGATGGCATGAACATGGCAACAAAATACTGAAAATCTGGGACTGGATTTTTACCCTCCGAAAACGGGACGAGGAGGATCCGGGACGAGGAGAACCGGGCGGAGCGAGGGCGCGTTTGGATCGGCGGGCTGGTGGATCTGGTCCAGCCCGGCCGGATCCGGGCCGAGGCAACTCCAGCGACGGCGGGCGGCGACCGGAGGCGGTCGGAGGAGGCCGGCGAGGGGCGGCAGGCTGCGAAGCCCGGGCGGCGGCGGCGGCTGGCGCAGGCCAGCCGCGGGGCCGGGAGCCGGATCTTGCGGCGGAGGGGCCGAGGCCCTTAGCGGGTCGGGCGGCGAGGCGGCGGCGGCCGGCGCCGGCGGGGCGCGCGGGCGGCGGGAGCGCGGCGCGCGGCGGCGGATGGGCTCAGGCGGCCCGCGATGGCTCGCGCGCGGCAGCGGCGTGGGTGGCGGCGCGGACAGGTGGCGTGCCGTGATTCGTCCGGCGCGGCGGCTGGACGTGTCCGGTGGCGGAGCGGACATGTCCGGCGCGCGGAGGTGGAAGAGGCTAGGGTTAGGGGGGATTTTCATCCGCGAATTTCGGGGGGAGGGGCTTATTTATAGGTAGAGGGAGCTAGGAGTGTCCAAATGAGGTGCGGTTTTCGGCCACGCAATCGTGATCGAACGACCGAGAGCATGGAGGGGAGTTTGCTGGGTTTTGGGCCACTTTGGAAGGGGTGTTGGGCTGCACACAAAAGAGGCTTTTACGGTTACCCGGTTAACCGTTGGGGTACCAAACGACCTCCAAATGGCACGAAACTTGACAGGCGGTCTACCGGTGCTATACCAAGGCCGCTTGACAAACCTCGGTCCATTCCGAGACCGTTTAACACCCGCACACGAAAAGAGGTAAAAGGGGGCGCCGGGAGACATAAGAGTGCCGGATTGCAAAACGGACAACGGGGAAAATGTTCGGATGCATGATACGAACACGTATGCAAAATGAAATGCACATGATGACATGATATGAAATGCATATGATGACATGGCAAAGTGCAACACGCAAGCAAATGACATGGCAAAGACGGCAAATAACTGGCGGACACCTGGCGCATCGAATCTGGGGAGTTACAAGAGCGCAGCGTAGTGAGTTCCTCTGCCGCTAGGGCTTCGGATAGTGCCTCTAAGGCTAATGCGGCTGTCTTGTTTTCGGCGCGGAGTGCTATGTACGGATCACTAACGAGAGTGATTATTCCGCGGGCCCGAGCATTTTGAGCTTCATGTACCGTAATGGGGTACGGCTTGAAAAATTGTGAATGCCTCTCGTCCTAGTATAGCGTGATATCCGCTGTTGAGCGGGGCCACTTGGAACGTGACTTCTTCGGATCTGTAATTGTCCGGCGAGCCGAATACCACATCGAGTGTGATTTTTCTTGTGCAGCGCGCCTCCCGGCTAGGGATTATTCCTCTAAAGGTTGTGCTGCTTCGCTCAATACGGTTCCAGTCTATTTCCATTTTTTGAAGTGTTTCCTCGTAGATGAGGTTTAATCCGCTGCCGCCATCCATGAGGACTTTTGTAAGTCGAAAGCCGTCTATTATTGGACTAAGTACCAGCACGGCTGGAGCTCGGGCTGTCCGGAATGTAGATTCATCACTGGCGTTGAAGGTGATGGCTGTGTCGCTCCATGGATTGGTTGTTGCTACTTGGTAGACTTCGGCGAGGCCGCGGATTGTTCGTTTCCGCATATTATTTGATCACGAAAGTCTCAAGACTGTTGATACCGTGCGATGTTGTTGGGGCGGTTTTCGAGGCTAAAGCTCCTCTCCACTTTTGGCCACCGCCGCAATATCCAACATGCTCGAAGGCTATGTGTTGGGGCGGCATATACATACTTTTGAATTTTACAGGTCCGCTGAGCGATCCCTCTAATACTGTGCCCTTTATGGGGTTTTGCTTTTTGGTTTTTGTATCCGCGCTGAGTGTAATGCACCCTTTTGTTGCGGACTAGGGTTGTATTCGGGGCGGATTGTCCCAAGACTTATTTTCGGTTGTCAAAACTCTCCATCGCACAAGTACTTTCAGTACTATGGGCCTTGGTCGGCTAAGCGTGTAATTTCCACGACGGCCGACGGCGTTCAAGATTCCTCGTCCGTGCAATTATTGCAAAAATTGAGATTATGTTTTCCTCTCGGCGATCCTTTATCCTGTCCATAACCGGGAGAATCGGCCCAATAGTGATGTACCGTCTCGGCGGGCTCTTGCGAATTAGAGATAGATCGCATATGTCCAGGCGGGCGGGTGGAATTAAGTCCGGAACCCTACCCATCTCAAGGCTCGAAGGCCGAGAAGTTTCAATTTGGAAGCTTGGATTGCTGGGCGTTGTCCAGCGAAGTCCGCAGTCCGATGCGACTTTAAATTCAGTGCTTGATCGAAGTCCGTCCCTCCGGGAATCCGGCATGGGGGTTCGGAGCTCGGACATGACTAGTTTTCAATATAGGAGAAGCGTCGCGCATTGTTCCTCTACCACCGCAACGTGGTGGGTGACTGGGGAGAGTTAATCTCTCTCGGATCGGTTTTAAGCCCAATCTGTTTGTAGTCCATGGCGACTCCTAGAGGCGGCGATCACGATCCAAGAGCTCGTTCTGGACGAGCTCTATTGGATCCAGCCGCTCGGCGAATTCCGAGCTGACGTGAAAATTGCTTTTGACGACTTGAGAGGTCATTGTCAAAGCGGTGGCGGACGGCGGTCATAACAAAACCACCTAGCGAATAGTTTGGCGGCGGCCAAGGCTCCTTTAAGCGAAAATACCGTCCTTGAAGGCGGGAGGAGGCATCCTTCCTATCGGTGGCGGCACGCAGGAACTCTCAATGAAAGCACCAATGTCGGTGTCAAAACCGGCGGATCTCGGGTAGGGGTCCCGAATCTGTGCGTCTAGGCGGATGGTAACAGGAGACAAGGGACACGATGTTTTACCCAGTTCGGGCCCTCTTGATGGAGGTAAAACCCACGTCCCGCTTGATTGATATTGATATTGTGGATGTTTACAAGAGTGGATCTACCACGAGATCAAGGAGGCTAAACCCTAGAAGCTAGCCTATGGTATGATTGTAAGGGTTGTTGTTCTGTCCTACGGACTAGAGCCATCCGGTTTACATACACACCGGAGAGGGCTAGGGTTACATAGAGTCGGTTACAATGGTAGGAGATCTACATATCCGTATCGCCAAGCTTGCCTTCCACGCCAAGGAAAGTCCCATCCGGACACGGGGCGAAGTCTTCAATCTTGTATCTTCATAGTCTTGGAGTCCGGTCGATGATGATAGTCCGGCCGATGATAGTCTGGCCGATGATGGTAGTCCGGCCATCCGGACACCCCCTAATCCGGGACTCCCTCAGGGGGTTAGGGGAGGAGCTCACGGCGGATGCGGGGAGAGGCTCAGCGGCTCGGGGAGGTGCCGTGGACGACGGACGGGCGCCGGCGATCTCGGTTGCCCGAGGTAGAAGACGACCGCGGTGACGATGTTCGGGGAAGTCCGGTGCCGCGTGGCTCGGCGGAGAGGTCCAGGGCGACGAGGCGGAGCTCTTGAGCCAGTCAGGGAGGCTCCGGGGGTACGGGGGTTCCTCGAGAGCCATCTCCATCTCTGCCAGGACCGTGCGCTGCTTGACCTCCTGAGCCTCCAGGGCGCATCTCATCAGGCGCTGATGGGCGACAACAGCGTTCGGCAGGCCGAAAGGCATGCGAACGTAGCTGTGAGGTGGCCCCTCGCAACGTCCCACGCGCAAGGGCCAGAGGCGCTCTGAGGCGCGCCGGTTGAGCCTCGATGTCGATGCAGATTCGCAGCCAGATCCTCGCCGGATGTGGGGCCACGGCGAGCAAGCGGCGGCCCAAGCATGACTCTTGACTCTGTAGCTCCCGGTGCTCCTCGCGATGAACTCCCGAGGGTTCGCCCTCCTTGCCTCATACCTTCCCGAGGGAAACGTGACTTGAAGCACGTCTCCAAGTGGTGCCCGAGCCTCCCTCGTGACCCGGCTAGGTCGGTGGCTCGCCATGAAAGAGCCCCGAGCCCCGCCCGAGGAGGCGGCGCGCCTTCCTATCTTGCCCGAGTGGCGCCCCTTGAACGGGCGCATGTCCTGTTGCCATGCCTCCGGAGGTACCTACCCCACAAGGGCTTGGACCAGGTGAAGCCTTCTTCTTCTTGGGGATCGCCTCGGGATGTCTCCCGCTTCTGTGATCTGGGTCTTCGATTGCTGCGGCTTGGAAGGCACGCTCAAGGGAGCACACTGCATCCCTCTCCTCACAAGGCACTGTGATGACTCCTCCGCTTCCTGGCATCTTGAGGACATTGTAGCCATGGTGACACTGCCATGAACTTGGCCAAAGCTGGGTACCCGAGGATGGCATTGTATGGCAGGCGAATGTGGGCGACGTCGAAGTCGATGAGCTCGGTGCGGTAGTTGTTGTGCTGTCCGAAGGTGACAGGAAGGCGAACTTGCCCTATCGGGACGGTGGAACCATCGGTGACTCCCGAGAAAGGCTTGGTTGGCTGAAGCTGATCGTATGGCACTTGGAGATCGTTGAATGTCTCGACAGATAGGACGTTGAGTCCTGCTCCGCCCGCCGATGATGGTCTGTAACTTGCACGCTGTCGATGACCGTGAGCAAAGCATGGGAGGACTCGGCGTTGCGCTCTTGAGCTGATCCGCCGAGCTGAACATGATAGCGCACAGCGACCACCGAGAGGGCGAGTGGCCTCGGCTTGGGGAGGACTGCGTTCACCTCGTGAGCAAACCGCTTGAAGACGATCGAGAGGCTGGGGCTGGCGCCACCCAGATGCAAGCGATCGCGCAGCTCCCGGAAGCCCCAGCCCTCTCGTCCCGATGATTGTCTTTGTACCTCCTTGGCGGCCGAGGCAGGTGGGAGCCCTGCGTTGCCTTGAGGGCGGTCCTCACGAGGCTGGTCCTCCAACCTCCCTCGTGAGGCTGGTCTCGCCAGCCGTCCTCGCGAGGTCATCCACGCCATCCCTGGCGAGGGCCACGGTCTTCCCAGCGTCCTGTGCCTCTTCCTCCTCCTCGGCCATAGCCCCGATCATTGCGCTCGGGGCGCCGGCCGATACACCCTTCTCGCACGGCCCTGAGCTCCTGGCATTCGTTGGTGTTGTGGGTGTGGAGATCGTGGTACACGCAGTACCGGCTGCCCTTGGATGACTCGGGATGATCCCTGCCTCGGTTGGTGTCTGGTTCTGCCGCGAGCACGGCAGCCCCCTTGCACTTCACGTCCTTGGCCTTGGGCTTCTTCACTTCTGGATCGGCAGCTGGAAGCTCCAGGAGGGAGAGGCGCCCTTCCTCAGCCCTGGCGCATTTGGTCGCCAAGTTGAAAAGCTCCCGGGATGTGCACAGGTCTTCATGCATTGCTAGCTCCTCCTTCATCTTGACGTCACGCACGCCATCGGAGAAGGCTGAGATGATGGCCTCCTCAGTCACCTTGGGAATCTTGAGGCGGGCGTTGTTGAAGCGTTGGATGTACTTCTGCAGGTCTCTCTGGCTGCTTCTTGATGTAACATGTCGCTCACGGCCGGAGGCCGATCGCGAAAGTGCCTTGGAAGTTAGCGATGAAGTGGGTGCGATCTCGTCGAGAGGAGATCGTGCGGGAGCCGAGTTCAGAGCCGTGTTCGGCCCGTCCTTGAGCGCCATGGGGAACCAATTCGCCATGACCTTTTCGTCCCCGTTGGCGGCTTTGATGCCCAACTCGTAGAGCTGGAGGAACTCCGTGGGGTCGGCGGTGCCTTTGTAGTGAGGAGGCAGGTCTGGCTTGAACTTGCCGGGCCACGCGAAGCTACGTAGCTCGGCGGTGAAGGCGCGGCAGCCTGCAGTGGCCACTGGAGCTCTCTGTTGATGTGGGGCTTGCTCTTGTGGATTCCCGCGTGCCGCTGCCTGGAGCAGCGCGGGGTCTTGACTCGGTGGCGCTAGAGCGCAGTCGGGACGCTCCGGTGCTGCGAGCACGCGAGCACCTTCTTGGGGATGAGGGATCTCCTGGCAGCTCCTTTCTTGGTGTGCGGGCGCCGGACACGGAGGGTCTCGGCCCGGGGGCACACGCCTTGGAGCCAGGGTGCCTTCTTGGGAAGGAGGTGGCGGGGGCACCTCCGGCTCCCTGCCTCCCACACGGGGTGAAGGGCGAGGCAGCGAGAGGGACGGCGCAAGGGAGCCCCCTGCGACGCGGTCGAGCCACTCCTCGTAGACGTCGTCGACGGGGCGGTAGCGCAGGAGCTCGTTTGCCGCGATGAGCGCGGCTCGAGCCTCCATGGGAGCGCAATGCGCGCGTTACGAAGAACCAGCTGGGGCGAGCGAAGGAGTAGCGGTGCGGCCCTCTCGCCTCATCGATGGATGCAGGGATGAAGCCTGCTGCTCGTTCCCCGCCGGGCCGGTGCCGGCGTTGGCGGCAGGCGACGGGGAACGACGGGGGTGTCCGTCGACGGGAGCCGTCTGCTCGACTCGAGCGGCGCGAGCTCAGCGAGCGTTAGCCATGGACAAGACGGGAGATCACACACGACTAGCGGAAGAAAGATTCCGGCGCACCCCTACCTGGCGCGCCAAATGTCGGATTTCGGGTTCCAGCAGACCCTTGAGGTTCGAACACTGGGGTGCGCGTGGAGATCTTTCCCCTACCAGTTCACGCGTGAATGGATTGCGAGGGATCTAAACTAGGAACGATGAACAACACAAGAGACACGAGGTTTATACTGGTTCGGGCCACCGTTGTGGTGTAATACCCTACTCCAGTGTGTGGTGTGGTGGATTGCCTCAGGGGCTGATGATGAACAATACAAAGGGAGAATAGCCTCGCGAGGAGCTGTTCTTGAGATGGTGCGATGAACTGCTCGGGTGAGTTCGATCGCCTCTCTCTCTCTCTCTGCTAGGGCTCTATCAGATCGATCTGTGTCTCGTCGATTGATTGATCCCCCTACCTTTGTGGTGTCTAGTCCTATTTATAGAGGGAGGCCCTGGGCCTCTTCCCAAATAATGAGCAGGAAGGGCGCCAACAATTGGCCATTTTGAAGGGGAACATCTAGTACACTTATCCTGACTAAAGTTGGTCTTCGGCTGCCAAAGGCTCGGACGGTGACGCCCGCCACAGGCTCCACGATGACCTCCTTCCTGCCGCTCTGCTGGTCTTGGTCTTGTTGCACCGAAGTGGCAACCTTTGCCCGATGCCTTGGCCTGTGCTTGCCTCCTTTGCACCAAAGGAGAAATGAGGACACTGCGCGGGCTGGCGCCCGCCTGGCACCCGCCTGGCCTTGATCGTCATGGCTTGCGCCACGGGGCACCCTCGTGAGGTACCCTGCCTTGATCTCTCCGCCTCCTCGCGAGCCTGCCTGACGAGGCTGCTCCTGAGGGAGGTTCCCGTCGTCCGCCCCGCGAGGCTTGGCCCCTCACGAGGGTCTTGAGCTTGAGTTGATGAATTTGGGCCGTGCTGGGCCCCCACTTGAGCCACGCCGCAGGCCGCAGGCAGGCAAGTCTGGGACCCCCGTTCCCAGAACGCCGACAAATTTCATTGTGAAGTGGAAAATCATCATAACAAGAAAATAAAGTTTCTATGATCTGATCGTGCAGGAGAATATTTGAGTTACGAGTTTGGTCTTCATCTGAAACAATGCGGAATAGTTTCGCAACTCACGCCACCCAGAACACCACAGCATAATGGTGTGTCCGGATGTCGTAATCATACTTTACTAGATATGGTGCGATCTATGATGTCTCTTACTGATTTACCGCTATCGTTTCGGGGTTATGCTTTAGAGACGGCTGCATTCACGTTAAATAGGGCACCATCTAAATCCATTGAGACGACACCTTATGAACTGTGGTTTAGCAAGAAACCAAAGTTGTCGTTTCTTAAAGTTTGGGGCTGCGATGCTTATGTGAAAAAGCTTCAACCTGATAAGCTCGAACCCAAATCGAAGAAATGTGTCTTCATAGGATACCCAAAGGAGACTGTCGGGTACACCTTCTATCACAGATCTGAAGGCAAGACATTCATTGCTAAGAATGGATCCTTTCTAGAGAAGGAGTTCTCAAAAGAAGTGAGTGGAGGAAAGTAGAACTTAATGAGGTAACTGTACCTGCTTCCTTATTGGAAAGTAGTTCATCACAAAAATCTGTTCCTGTGACTCCTACACCAATTAGTGAGGAAGCTAATGATGATGATCATATAACTTCAGATCGAGTTACTACCAAACCTCGCAGGTCAACCAGAGTAAGATCCGCACCAGAGTGGTACGGTAATCCTGTTCTGGAGGTCATGTTACTTGACCATGACGAACCTACGAACTATGGGAAAGAGATGATGAGCCCAGATTCCGTGAAATGGCTTGAGGCCATGAAATCTGAGATGGGATCCATGTATGAGAACAAAGTGTGGACTTTGTTTGACTTGTCGGATGATCGGCAAGCCATCGAGAATAAATGGATCTTCAAGAAGAAGACTGACGCTGACGGTAGTTACTGTCTACAAAGCTCGACTTGTTGCGAAAGGTTTTCGACAAGTTCAAGGAGTTGACTACGACGAGACGTATTCACCCGTAGCGATGCTTAAGTCCGTCTGAATCATGTTAGCAATTGCTACATTTTATGATTATGAAATTTGGCAAATGGATGTAAAGACTGCGTTCCTGAATGGATTTCTGGAAGGAGAGTTGTATATGATGCAACCTGAAGGTTTTATCGATCCAAAGTATGCTAACAAAGTGTGCAAGCTCCAGCAATCCATTTATGGACTAGTGCAAGCATCTCGGAGTAGGAATAAACGTTTTGATAGTGTGATGAAAGCATATGGTTTTATACAGACTTTTGGAGACGCCTGTAGAGTGGGAGCTCTGTAGCATTTCTAATATTATATGTGGATGACGTATTGTTGATTTGAAATGATATAGAATTTCTGGATAACATAAAAGGATACTTGAACAAGAGTTTTTCAATTAAAGACCTCGGTGAAGCTGCTTATATATTGGGCCTCAAGATCTATAGAGATAGATCAAGACGCTTAATTGGACTTTCACAAAGCACATACCTTGATAAAATTTTGAAGAAGCTCAAAATGGATCAAGCAAAGAAAGGGTTCTTGCTTGTGTTACAAGGTGTGAAGTTGAGTCAGACTCAATGCCCGACCACTGTAGAAGATAGAGAGAAAATGAAAGGTGTTCCCTATGCTTCAACCATAGCTATATCATGTATGCAATGTTGTGTACCAGACCTAATGTGTGCCTTGCTATTAGTTTAGCAGGGAGATACCAAAGTAATCCAGGAGTGGATCACTGGACTGCGGTCAAGAACACCCTGAAATACCTAAAAAGGACTAAGGATATGTGTCGGTGTCAAAACCGGCGGATCTCGGGTAGGGGGTCCCGAACTATGCGTCTAGGCGGATGGTAACAGGAGACAAGGGACACGATGTTTTTACCCAGGTTCGGGCCCTCTCGATGGAGGTAAAACCCTACTCCTGCTTGATTAATATTGATGATATGGGTAGTACAAGAGTGGATCTACCACGAGATCAGAGAGGCTAAACCCTAGAAGCTAGCATATGGTATGATTGTTGTTCGTCCTACGGACTAAAACCCTCCGATTTATATATACACCAGATAGGGTTAGGGTTACACAGTCGGTTACAATGGTAGGAGATGTACATATCCGATCGCCAAGCTTGCCTTCTCGCCAAGGAAAGTCCCATCCCACACGGGACGAAGTCTTCAATCTTGTATCTTCATAGTCCAGAGTCCGCCAACGGTGATAGTTCGGCCATCCCACACCTTTTCACCCACGCCTTCTTCCTCCTTTGCTCATCCATTTCACAAGACTCGAGCTCAGCGCCCAAGTCCGCACATCCCGCCTCAACCTTCTCCAACTATGTCCAGGCGGGAGGCAAGTGGATGGCCTCCTCCATCACCGAGGGGCACATCAAAAGCTGCGGAAGGCCGGATACTTGTCCAGCGACATCACGCACTGCTCCCCCGACAAGGGCAGCTCATTCCCACCCCTGGCCCCATGAGAGGGTGGTGTTCTGACCCACTTCCTCCGCTGAATAGGTTTTCCACTTCACCCATTTGTACGGGGCTCATGTTCTACTACGGCCTGGACTTCCACGATCCGGCCCAATTTCATCCTCAACATCTCGGCGTTCATCGTGGGTGTGCGAGGCCTTCCTCTGCATCCAGCCCCACTTCAGCTTATGGTGAAGACCTTCAATGTCAAGCCAAGGTAGTGGGCGGCCGCCAAGTGGAGTCTGGAGGTGCCATGGTTGGCAAGATGGCCAAAGTCCTATGGCTCGAGGGCTCCTTTGTGGAGACCATAAAGGGGTGGCAATCGGGGTGGTTCTACATCACCGAGCCGCATGAGTCTCAATGGGCGGCGGCCCCCGAATTCTGATCTGGCTTCCCCACACGGCTCACATCATGGAAAGAGACGGGCCTGACTTGGGGTGATTCGGAAGAGTTGTCCGGACTCCAAACCTGCGTCCGAAACCTGGTGGACAAGAATCTCAAGCTTGTCAATGTAGTCTAGGTTATGCTCATCCGCCGGATCCTCCCATGCCAACAATGGGCCTTCAAATTGTGGGAATTCGATCCGGTACAACACCAAACTCTGAAAAGGCTCTTCGACACTACGTACGAAGATGCCTGGAAGGTGCTGTTCAAGGGCGCCGAGGCTCCCACATCCGCTACCGAAGATCACGGATTCAGCTCGCAGCGTCAAGCCAGCGAGGTAAGTTATTTTACCCTTTATGGGACTCTTTTTTCATAGTTTGAGTTCACGCGGGATCTAAAACTCCCTAACCTTTGACAGGACTGGCTGAAGACGTCCGGACAGATTAACTGTCCGGCCCCCATGCCAGAAGACCCAGCGGACGCCCGATCGACAGGGCTGCTGGCTCCGGCACCTCACGTGGTGCCGGAGAAGAAGGCCAAGAAGAAGGCCACGGGAACTCGAAGGAGCTCCCGACGCCAGGTGCTATCGGACTCATCGTCCGACGACTCTGAGGCGGAATCCTCCCATGAGGACGAGGAGGAGGAAAAGGAAGCCTCTCCCCCAGCGGGGGGAGAGAAGAAAAGGAAGGCCGCCCCGACTAGGGAGGCCGGAGGGTCCAAGAAAGGAAGGACCCTTCCTCCGGACTTCTCCACCAACACCGACAACGACGAGGAGGAGTGGCCAACAAGGGCCAAGCCCCTGGCGAGATCGTAAGTGTCCGGACTCCGGAATAGCTCATGACTTTTTATTTGTCGCATAGTGTCTTCTAACGCCTAATATAACCATGTAGCCCGCCTAGGATTTGTGCTCGCCGCTTCGTCGAAGCGGCTCCTCGGATTCGCTGGATGTGAATAGCACTTCACTTCCGACCGCCTCTCCTCGTGGCCGCAGCGACACCGCGGTGGAGTCCCAAAGGGCCCAGCCAGAGGGGGTGGTCTCGAGGCGCCGCAAGGCGACCTCCCGGACTCTGGGCGCAAAGGGGGCGAGACCCCAGAGGGCTCTAAGTCCGGCCCTGTGTCGGACTCCGTACCGGAACCTTCAGTGGTTCCGAAGTCCGGCAAGCGGCCCCTTCGTAAGAAGGGCAAGACCGCGACGCCGGTGACCTCCGTCCATCCGGAGGCACCGGATAGCTTGCTGGAGGCGCTTAACGGCACCTCCATCGACAAGGAGCACTGCACTGTTATGAGTGTGGTGATCTAGAAAGTTTAGTCCGCCAAGAGCGGGCTGACTGAAGCCTGTACCAGCCTTCTAACAGGCTTTGAGGTAAGTTTAGAATATGTAAAAAATATTACCGCATAGGCAGTAGCCCCTGATGCTTAGTTTGGTGTTCGGAAATAAAAGCCGGACTAAGGATCTAAAAAGATATACGCAGGAATCTAACATAAGTATGTCAATATGGGAATGCAGGCTGCGCTGCTGACCTCTGCCGCACTGACTACGGAGGTCAATGCATTGAAGCAGAGCCTCGAGTGGTCCGAGAACGAACTCGGCCTTGCCAAGAAGCAGCTCGAGGACAAGGAAGGTAAGTAATACCTTATTAAAGAAATACCTTACAGAAAGGATTTGGTTGCAAAAATGACAGGACTAACGTGGGTATTGTAGGGGCCACGAACGAGGTGGTGACCACGAAGAAGCGGTGTCCGGTCGAAGCAAAGCAGCCCTGAGCGCACCGAGCGAGAGAAGCAGGAGGCACGGTGGCGGAGGTGCGGCAAGAGCTCCGTGCTCGTGGAAAAACACGAGTTTGGAGCGTGACTCGAAGACTTGAGAGACCGAGCTCGCCTCGGCTCTTGAGAGTGCCAAAGCCGCTAAGGCCGAAGCCCAAAAAGTCCTCCAAGAAATTGAATCATTAAAGAAGATAGCGACGGGTAAGGCATTCTTTATGCAAAGCAAGCATGTGAAAGTGCATTTCCTATTACTTACCCGAATCCGGAGCTCTCCAGGAGCATTCGCAGATCTGCCCCATAGTGTATACGATGTCTGCGCGTTCTACCGCGCCAAGGAGGGAGCTTGACGGAAAAGGTGTTACGGTCTCGAGATGCTTTGAGGCGGACATCCGTGCCCTGAGCGACCAGTGAAGCAGGCTGGTCGAGCTCCACAAGGTCGCCGAACAGGCCATGAAGGGCCTCATAATTGGTTGTGGCCATTGGAAGCCATGCCCGGAGCTACTTTGGGCTAGTTCGGTGGCTGGTGGGCCTTTGTCCATGGATTGAAGTCATCAAGAGCTCCGTCTGCATTAAAGGTGCCGTCGGGCCTTGCCCGTGCTAAAGTGCACTTGGGGCAAGCTGGATCTTTGAAGCTTGTGACGGACGGGCCACCAAAGGGCAAGGAGCATCGCAAGTCCGAAATGTACTATGAGGGCATCTGAAGGGTGCCCGCCTTTATAGCGGTGAATGCTCCAAAGATGTAATTTTTAATAGACTCGCATTTGTTATCCTGTCGCTGAAAACTTGTTCATATCGCTAAGCAACACTTGTGAATTTAAAATATTACCTTCAGGCGGCCGTTTATCAAATTTGAGAGATGGCAAGTCGCTTCAGCCCCATGCCACAGTCTTTGGGGTGTTCGGATAAACTTGAGCGCTCTTGTTCCCATTCTTGGGTCCTTCGAGGAGGCGCTCAACGCATAGCGAACAAGGCAACCGGACTATAGTGCTTGAACACTCTCACTTAGCCATAGAATTCTATAATTTTAAATTTTGGCGAAGCCCTAGTATTCGGAAGACCGAGTTCGGGCGCTTATCGACGCCTTTGGTCGGACAATGCCGACTCCTCGCTCTAAGCGGCATAAGTCTTTAGGGACCCAAAAACCTCTCGAACAGCGACCGGCTCTCGCCCTATCATGACGGTAAGTTTAGCTTTCTCCAGAGAGGTGCTCAACCCAGCTCAACCGGGCACAATCGCGGTGGTTCTCCGCGCTACCTTAGCCGATATAGCGGAACGTAAGGTACCAAAACATGGGAGCCGGCAAACCCAACTATTGACCCAAGAATTGATTGGAGCCGATGCATATAATGCTATAAGTTGGTGCCGCACTTGTGAAAGTGTTGGACTTATCACACCATATTTTTGGGGTACTTAAGCCCTGGTGTATTAGCCGTACCAAAGTGTATGGGTGCAACATGTCATGAATGAACATATATATAGATAAAGAAAGGAGTGCAATAATAGGCAAAAGCTATGTATTGTTTATTCAAAAGGTACTGCAATGAAAGCGAGCGATACAAATAGTCACGATAAGCAAGGGATGGGATTATTTGACATGTCCCCTCGAGGGTAAGCTGCGGATGGTATGTAAAACAGGTATAATGCTCGTAGTAGAGACCACTGGACACTCGGCGTAGCTATGCGCTTCCACGGCTGTTGCATCGTGGGTTCGGCAATTCTAGAGCGGACAGGGCTTCAAAACGGAGTCCTGAAAGTAAGAGAAAGAAGAAAGAAAAGAATGACACAATCGGGGCCCCAGTGCGGTTCAGCCGCGTGCAGGCGTGCGTGGTTGTGCCCTCCCTTATGCCCATGGTATCTCCGAGCATAGTTATGTCAGCGTAATCTTGGCCGCGCAATTTCGCGAGGGCTGGGGTTGGGGCGGATTACTACGCGTGCTTTCGGATCGTGCGAGCGGTCTTGTTGTAGATTACTCGGGCGTGCTTGGCGGTGCTCGGACGTTTAGTGGCGGACTCGAGAAATCTTTGAGAGGCTGCTTTGCACCTCCGCCGAGAGGGCGCCGTATGCTCCTCCGTTAGGAGAGGCGTTCGGTGTTTCCATTGACCGTGATTACTCCTCGAGGGCTGGCATCTTGAGCTTGAGGTATCGTGGTGCGGCACCGCATTGAACTTTACCGTCATGCGGTTCGTCCAAGTAGTCGCGTGATAGCCGCTGCGGAGCGGGACTATGTCGAAGATTAACTCTTCGCTTTGGAAGTTATCCGGGATCCAAGACCACTTGAGTGTAGCGAGCCTGTACAATTGGCCTCTACACCTGGTATGACCCTTTAAAGGCCGTCTTTGTGGGTTTAATCCTTGAGGGTCTATGCCCATTTTGCACATCAGTATCTGATAGAGCAGGTTCAGGCTGCTACCGCCGTCCATCAGGACTCTAGTGAGGTGAAATCCGTCGATGATTGGGTCAAGAACCAATGCAGCGAATCCACTGTGGCATATGCTAGTGGGTGGTCCCTTGATCAAAGGTGATCGGGCAGGAGGACCATGGGTTGAACTTGAGCGGCGGCTCCATCGCATATCGTCCCTTAGTGCACACTTCCGCTCCCTTTTGGGTATGTGGGTTGCGTATATCATGTTCACCGTCCGCACTTGTGGGGGAAGCCCTTCATCCTATATTGTTCGGCGGCGGGGCTCCTCCTCGTCATCGCTATGCAGCCCTTGTCATTGAGTTCGCATTTAACTTGCTCGCCGTTTGAAGACCCAACAATTCCTGTTAGTGTGGTTGGCTGGTTTTGGGGGTGCCATGTATTTGTACGGCGATCGAGTATTCGGTCCAGATTGGACGGGCCCTGAGTATTTCTTTTGAACGGCTTTTTCCGCTGACCGGGTTTAGAGCCTCTGAATCCGGCATTGACTACCGTATCTTCAGCATTATCACCGTTAATGCGGCGCTTGTGCTTGTTGCGACTTGACCTGCCATTGCTGTCCTTGGTATCCGAACTACCAGGGTTTTTGGTCAAGTTGTTATTACGAGCTAGTCAGCTGTCCTCTCCCGCGCAAAAGCGGGTCATGAGCGTTGTGAGGGCTGCCATGGATTTCGGCTTTTCCTGTCCTAGGTGCCGGGCAAGCCACTCGTCGCGGATGTTATGTTTGAAGGCTGCAAGGGCCTCTGCATCCGGACAGTCAACAATTTGAATTTTCTTGGTTAGGAACCATGTCCAGAATTGTCTGGCCGATTCTTCTGGCTGCTGAATTATGTGTCTGAGGTCATCGGTGTCTGGTGGTCACACATATGTGCCCTGGAAGTTATCAAGGAATGCGGCTTCCAGGTCCTCCCAACAACCAATTGATTCTGGGCAAGCTGTTAAGCCAATGCCGAGCTGGTCCTTTAAGCTTGAGTGGGAGGTATTTGATGGCGTGTAGATCATCACCGCAGGCCATGTGGATATGGAGGAGGTAGTCCTCGATCCAAACCGCTGGATCTGTTGTGCCATCGTATGATTCGATGTTTACGGGTTTGAAACCCTCGGGATTTGATGATCCATCACTTCGTACATGAAGCATAGTGGGTGTCTTGGCGCCTACAGTATTGAGCTATCTCACGGCGCAGCTCAAATGAGCTTTGTCTACTTTGTTCGGCCCGGCGAAATTGCTTGTATCCGGCGTGGCGGTTATCGTCGCGTGTAAGTAGGCGCCCACGCGATCCGTGATCGATCTTGTTTGCCTTGCCTTATCCTCAATATGTCTCGCAGTCCGGCGCGTTTCCCGTGCCTTGGTACTTTTCGGCGGCAGGGTGCGGCTTGAATGGAAGGTCTAGAGGCCTCTCTGCCAGCGACCACGGGGTGGCTGTCGGCCGCATCATCGCTGGTGATGTAGGTTTGGGTGCTGCTTCCTCTAATTGGGGTAGAAGCCTGCGTTTTGGGTATCTCTTGGAGGCGTTCGAGTTCGTACTCTTGGCTGCAAGGACTTGATCCATCATCGGCTAGCAAGTCTTTGTTAGCTCTAAGCTCTTGCTGCTTTTCTTGAGGCTGCTTGCCGTGGCCATAAGCCTGCGTTTGAAACAGCTCTGTTGGCGGGATCCTCGGGCACGACAAATTAAATGCGTCGTCGAGGCTTGCCTCATCTTGGAGGGAGGCATATAATTATCGTCCTCCACCTCCACATGCGCCGCTCTATCATGGCGGTGGCTTCTCCCTCCTCTGTGCTGAATCCTGCTTGGAGGGTTGTCTTCACCTTGTCCAAGGTGTTATTATCTCCGTGCGGAATCACCATTTTTGTTGTGGCGGGATTTAGAGCGGCGCCGCTGACACCGGCGCTTGGGCTGTTTCTTGGAGGGGCCATCCTCCGCTGTTCCATTGTCGTTCCCATCTTTTGGGATGTCCACCATGTATATATCGTGATGAGGTGGCCTTCCGGTGCCCTGTGGGCGCTGGTTCTTGGTCGTCTCCAGCATCGTCGTCCATACCGTCGATGTCTTGAGGTCGAAGTCAAGCATGTTGGTTAAATCATCGGCGGTGGCTACAAAGTGGGTGGTGGATGGGCGTTGAATTTCTTCGTCGTCCGCATCCCAACCTTCTTGACCGTAGTCCGCCAGGCTCTCTTGATAAAGAGAGAGACTTTAGTGAATTCAGGATGTCGCCAAAGGGCGAGTCTGAAAGATGTCATGGCGATGAACTCCATAACGGCGCCTAATTGGATTCGATTAGGCGGGCGCGGAGGTTTGGAGTCCGGAGGCGAGTCCGGCACCTTGGAGTCATGGTCTTCGCAAAGGACAGGGATGGACTTCGGCTCAATCGCCGTAGAGATCGTAGCCCCCGAGCCGGTGTCCAGCCACTCGTCCTCGATCAGCGGAGTCGACTCCGAACTAAGGGTCGGAGCGGACGCTGGTGCGGCCTCCAGGGCACTGTTCGGCGACAGAGCTAGATCGTGCCCATCGAGACAGTGCGACACGCTTGGCTGTGGCTCGAATCCATCGAAGATCAAGTCTCCGCGGATGTCGGCCGTGTAGTTCAAACTCCCGAATCTAACCTGATGGCGGGGCATAGCTTTCGATCTGCTCGGATGGCCAAGTGAATTAGCCCGATTACAAAGCCGCCAACACGAAGATCTGTCGGGACCACGGACCGCGTCGTTATTGATGATCGGAAGGAGCCATCGGGCCTAAGGATGGCGACAGAGGAACTCTCAATAAAGCACCAATGTCGATGTCAAAACCGGCGGATCTCGGTAGGGGTCCCGAATGTGCGTCTAGGCGGATGGTAACAGGAGACAAGGGACACGATGTTTTACCCGTGTTGGGCCCTCTCGATGGAGGTAAACCCTACTCTGCTTGATTAATATTGATGATATGGGTAGTACAAGAGTGGATCTACCACAAGATCGAGAGGCTAAACCTAGAAGCTAGCCTATGGTATTATTGGTGTTAGATCCTCTGGACTAAAACCCTCAATTTATATAGACACCAGATAGGGTTAGGGTTACACGTCGGTTACAATGGTAGGAGATCCATATCCGTATCGTAAGCTTGCCTTCCACGCCAAGGAAAGTCCCATCCGGACACGGGACGAAGTCTTCAATCTTGTATCTTCATAGTCCAGGAGTCCGGCCAACAGTGATAGTTCGGCTATCTGGACACCCCCTAATCCAGGACTCCCTCAATATGTTTCTCGTTTATGGAGGTGATAAAAAGCTCGTCGTAAATGGTTACGTCCATGCAAGCTTTGACACTGATCCGGATGACTCTAAGTCACAAACCGGATATGTATTTATATTGAATGGTGGAGCTGTCAGTTGGTGCAGTTCTAAGCAATGGGTCGTGGCGGGATCTACGTGAGAAGCGGAGTACATAGCTGCTTCGGAAGCAGAAAATGAAGGAGTCTGAATGAAGGAGTTCATATCCGATCTAGGTGTCATACCTAGTGCATCGGGTCCAATGAAAATCTTTTGTGAAAATACTGGTGCAATTGCCTTGGCAAAGGAATCCCGATTTCACAAGAGAACCAAGCACATCAAGAGACGCTTCAATTCCATCCGCGATCAAGTCAAGGAGGGAGACATAGAGATTTGCAAGATACACACGGATCTGAATATTGTAGACCCGTTGACTAAGCCTCTCTCACGAGCAAAACATGATCAGCACCAAGACTCCATGGGTGTTAGAATCATTACTATGTAATCTAGATTATTGACTCTAGTGCAAGTGGGAGACTGGAGGAAATATGCCCTAGAGGCAATAATGAAGTTGTTATTTATATTTCCTTATATCATGATACATGTTTATTATTCATGCTAGAATTGTATTAACCGGAAACTTAGTACATGTGTGAATACATAGACAAACAGAGTGTCACTAGTATGCCTCTACTTGACTAGCTCGTTGAATAAAAGATGGTTAAGTTTCCTAGCCATAGACATGAGTTGTCATTTGATTAACGAGATCACATCATTAGAGAATGATGTGATTGACTTGATGTCGGTGTCAAAACCGGCGGATCTCGGGTAGGGGGTCCCGAACTGTGCGTCTAAGGCGGATGGTAACAGGAGGCGGGGGACACAATGTTTACCCAGGTTCGGCCCCTCTCGATGGAGGTAATACCCTACTTCCTGCTTGATTGATCTTGATGATATGAGTATTACAAGAGTTGATCTACCACGAGATCGTAGAGGCTAAATGTAACGCCCCGGATTCGATGCGCCAGGTGTCCGCCAGTTATTCGCCATCGTTGCCATGTCATTTGCTTGCGTGTTGCATTTTGCCATGTCATCATCTGCATTTCATATCATGTCATCATGTGCATCGCTTTTGCATACGTGTTCGTCTTATGCATCTGAGCATTTTCCCCGTTGTCCGTTTTGCAATCCGGCACTCCTATGTCTCCGGCGCCCCCTTTTGCCTCTTTTTCGTAAAGGGTGTTAAGCGGTCTCGGAATGAACCGAGATTTGCCAAGCGGCCTTGGTATACCACCGGTAGACCGCCTGTCAAGTTTCGTGCCATTTGAAGGTCGTTTGGTACTCCAACGGTTAACCGGGTAACCGTAGAAGCCCTCTTTGTGTTGCAGCCCAACACCCTTTCAAAGTGGCCCAAAACCCACCTAACCCCCCTCCATACTCTCGGTCGTTCGATCACGATCACGTGGCCAAAAACCGTGCTCCATTTGGACTCTCCTAGCTCCCTCCACCTATATATATGTGGCCTCCCCCGAAAATGCCGGTCTAACCCTAGATCAAACCTCCCTCTCGCCCGCCGGACATGTCCACCCCGCCGCCGGACACGTCCACCGCCGCCAGCCACCTCACCCCAGCCAATCCCCCGCCGCCACATCAGCTCCGCCGCCGCCTTCAACCAATCCCCTGCCGCCACGTCATCTCCCGCTGCTCCTCTCTCTCTCTCCCCACCAGCGGCCCAGAACCGGATCGGGCCCGCCCGGCCAGCGCCCGCCGCCGCCGTCCGCCCGCTTGGCCGCGCCCAGCGCCCTCGCTCCGAGCCGCCGCCGATCGCCGCCTCCGCCGCCCGTCGCTGTCGGCAACCGCCCGCCGCCGCCGTTTCCTCCACCGTGCCGCGCTTGCTGCCCGGCCAGCCAGCGCCTCCGCCGCGTCCGCCGCTGGCGCCCAGTCGCCCGCCGCCGTCCTCCGCTGAAACTCCGCCACGCGAAACTCCGGCTACTGCCCTTCGCCCGCCGCCGCCTGCCGGATCCGCCGGATCCGCCAGATCCGCCCGAGAGCCCTCCTCCGCCTCCTTCGACCTCCCTGGCCGCCTCCTTCATCCTCCGGCGATGCTCCGGCGAAGTTCCGGCCAGATCCTCCGGCCGCCTCGAAGTCCGTGCCACATGAGGTTGACTTTCCCCCCTCCAATTTCTGCTAAGTCCCGTTTATCTGTGTTATTTTCATGCCATGTTCTTGCCATCACATCTCTGCATCCGTAGCTCCGTTTTGCGCGTGTAATATGTCAAATTGTTCGCCTCGACGAGTACATCATTTCATATCATTGCATCATTTTCATTTGAGCTCATCTTGATGCCCGAAATGCTGTTGGAAGAGGGCTATGTGATGTTAGTTTCAGATTCTTATCAGAATATGCACTTTTGTCATTTTTGTCATGATTGATGTGTGCATCCTATGAACTTGAGTCCTACATGTGTTTTGTAATATGCCATGCCATCTTTACAGGGGTGTATTCCATGTATTTTTGTGATCTCTGTGGTGACTAGCACAAGCATGCAAACTAGACTTCATGATGTTGCTGATTTCAGCCCCTGTTCTGCTGATATTTTTATGCCATGTTAACTTGATGCTACCGAGAAATCCATGGTTATTTTGAGATACTTCAGTAAGGATGTTTTGTTCTACATGTCTTTCTCTATCCATACATGGCCCTGTTTGCAATTATGGAGTAGTCTAGCTTGAGTCAATCGAGCTCTACTTTTGCTATAAAATGTTTCCTGGCAGGTTGTTTACATGTTATTCAATTTTGCCAAGGTTGTTGTAGTTGATCCGTGTATGCTATGATGATGTTCTTGCCATCTATAGCTTCTATAACATGTATTCTTACTGTGAGTTGCCTTGCCATGCCATGTATTTCTCTGTGGTGAGTGATTCAAGCTCACCAACATGCCTACTTGTTATCTGTTTATGCCATGCTCCAGTTTTGCACCAAGTCTGAATCTGTTTATGTTTTTGCTATATTCACATGCTTGCAACTGTATTTTCTTATCCTTTTTGGCTTATGGTCAGTAAGGGACTTTTGTTCTATGAAATTAGTAGTATCATGCGATGCCTTTGTTTGCATTGATAAGTTCCTGTAACATGTTGTTTGATAGCTCTAAACATTGCAACCTGATGTTGATTCTGCTAAGTCTGTGAAACTGTTATTATTTGCAATCTTGCCATGTGTTTTTGAGCATGTTCTTGTGATTTCTGGAGATAGCTCAGTGTTCATGTTTTGTCATGCTTTATCTGTACATCATGCCCATGCCTTTTTTTTCACGTTGAGATGCTGTAGCATAGTGTTTTGGTGCTTGCCATATGCCTAGTTGCTGTTTTGGACAGATTGTTGCTATAACTTGTATAGAGTGTATGTGTTGATCCGTTGCTCCGTTTTGAGTGTGCTCTATATGAAACTTGCTTGATTTTGCATGTAGTTTCATATTATCATGTTGCATCCATGTTTTGAGGTGCTTGCTTGATGTTTGTATGCATTTTGCATCAATGCCATGCTTATCTTGTTTTGCTCATATCTTCTAGGCCGTAGCTCCGAATTTAATAAACTTTATATGTAACTTGACTAGAATTTCGTGTAGATCATCTTGGTGCATCTTAACTTGCTGTTTAACAACTTGAACATAAGGTTTATTCAGATCTGGACCAATTTCGAAATTTGCATATGAGGACTTACCGGAATTGTTATATGTTGTTTCTGGCCTCATTTAAACTTGCTTTGATGTGTTGCTCTTGTATGCATCATCTCTTGCCATGAGTAGTTTCATGTAGCTTTGGCATGCATCATGCTTGTTGTGCATCATGTCTTGTTCATGTGTGGTGTGTTTACCTTGTTGTGTGCTTCTTCTTGTTAGTTCCCGTTTCGTTGCGATCGTGAGGATTCGTTCGTCTATGCTTGGTTCGGCTTCATCCGTTCATCTTATTCATGGACTCGTTCTTCTTCCTAGTGGGATTTCAGGCAAGATGACCGCTACCCTGGATCTCACTACTATCATTGCTATGCTAGTTGCTTCGCTCTTTCGCTATCTTTTACCTATCACTTGCTGCTCAAGCCCCCTATTTGCCATGTCGACCTCTAACCTCTTGCACCCTTCCTAGCAAACCGTTGTTTGGCTATGTTACCGCTTTGCTCAGCCCTCTTATAGCGTTGTTAGTTGCAGGTGAAGATGAAGTTTGTTCCTTGTTGGAACATGGAGATGTTGTTCCTTGTTGGAACATGTTTACTTGTTGGGATATCACAATATATCTTATTTAATTAATGCATCTATATACTTGGTAAAGGGTGGAAGGCTCGGCCTTATGCCTGGTGTTTTGTTCCACTCTTGCCGCCCTAGTTTCCGTCATATCGTATTATGTTCCCGGATTTTGCGTCCCTAACGCGGTCGGGTGATTTATGGGACCCCTTGACAGTTCGCTTTGAATAAGACTCCTCCAAGGCCCAACATTGGTTTTACCATTTGCCTCACCTAGCCCTTTTTTTTCCCTTGGGAGTCGCGCTCTCAAGGGTCATCTTCATTTAGCCCCCCGCCAATGCTTGTCTAAGTGTTGGTCCAAACTAGAAACCACTTGCGTGCCGCCCCTAGGCAACTTGGGGTATCGTCGGTTGCCGTCGTCTCGCTCATCCGGTGTGGCTCGAGGCGAGATCTGTGCGGCTACTATCGGGATGTCGACGCACGGGAGGTCTTGCTGGTCTTGTTTTATTGCTGTCGAAATGTCTTGTGGCCGGATTCGAGACTGATCGGGTCTTCCGGGAGAAGAATATCCTTCGTTGATCGCGAGAGCTTATCATGGGCTAAGTTGGGACACCCTGCGGGTATAAACTTTCGAGAGCCGTGCCCGCGGTTATGTGGCAGATGGGAATTTGTTAATATCCGGTTGTAGTAAACTTGAAGCAAACTCTTCTAAAATACACCAACCGTAAATGCGTAACGTGAGTGTCTCTTTTCGGGGTTGATCGAGAGGAGAACACGGTTTACGGGTTATGTCGGCGTAAGTAGGAGTTCAGGATCACTTCTTGATCATTACTAGTTGACGACCGTTCCTTTGTTTCTCTTCTCGCTCTCATTTGCGTATGTTAGCCACCATATATGCTTAGTCGCTGCTGCAACCTCACCACTTTACCCCTTCCTTTCCCTTTAAGCTTTGCTAGTCTTGATACCCATGGTAATGGGATTGCTGAGTCCTCGTGGCTCACAGATTACTACACCACCGATTGCAGGTACAGGTTTGCGATGATCATGGCGCGAGGCGATGCTTGATTGTCTTGAGTTCTTCTTACGCTTCTTCTTGATCGGGGATAGGTTCGGTCGGCAGCCCGGGCTAGCGAGGTGGATGTCGTTTGAGCTTACTTTTATGTTTCATCCGTAGTCGGATGTTGATCTTGTATATGATGTTGATGTATTCTTGTGGCATTTGTGCCTTATGTATGTATCCCCATCTATTATGTAATGTTGATGTAATGATATCCACCTTGCAAAAGCGTTTCAATATGCGGGTCTATCCTTGGTGGGACCTTCGAGTTCCTTTTGGATAGAGTCGCATATTGGGCGTGACACTAAACCCTAGAAGCTAGCCTATGATTATGATTGTTGTTGTCCTACGGACTAAACCCTCTGGTTTACATAGACACCGGAGGGGTCTAGGGTTACACAGAGTCGTTTACATGGGAGGAGATCTACATATCCGAATTGCCAAGCTTGCCTTCCACGCAAAGGAGAGTCCCACCCGGACACGGGGCGAAGTCTTCAATGTTGCATCTTCATAGTCCAACAGTCCGGCTGTCCGAGGACCCCCTAATCCAGGACTCCCTCAGTAGCCCCTGAACCAGGCTTCAATGACGATGAGTCCGGCGTGCAGATTGTCTTCGGCATTGCAAGGCAGGTTCCTCCTCCGAATACTCCATAGAAGATTTTGAACACAAGGATCGTGTCCGGCTCTGCAAAACAAATTCCACATACCACCATAGAGAGTATAATATTTCCACAAATCTGATCTGTTGACAACTTTTCATAGCGTGACATCCTGCCGTGGTCCGGTCATTACGAACCGTTTTTCCCAGCCTACCACAGCACGTGTTGTGAGGCGATTTTATTGGCACGTCTTGTCGAAGCAGAGATCGTGTTCCCCTTATCACAGGATTCTCATCAATACGGGCGTGGGTAACCCAAATCATGCCCGCTGGTATGACTCCTTGATTTTAGGCAAGTTCCAAACGGCCACGCGAAGGACGCTTGATATTCACCCTCTTTATAAAGGGGCCAAGGCCTGTCCTTTTCTTCTCGCGTTCGATCCTTCCCTTCCCCCACCTCGAGTTCCAACACCCAAGGCTCAGGCTAAGTGCTTCAGACCTTCAATCATGTCCGGATCCAACCTTCAAGGCCGGTGGATGGCTTCCTCTGTCACAGAGGAGGGCAACAAGAAGCTAAGAGAAGCCAGGTATCTGACCGCCGAGATCTCGCACAGGCTGCCTGCTCAAGGGCAGGTCATTCCCACTCCTGAACCCAACGGGAGTGTCGTATTTGTTTCCCACTTCCTCCGAGGGCTAGGCTTTAGTCTTGATCCCTTTGTTAGAGGGCTTATGTTCTATTACGGGCTCGATTTCCATGATCTGGCTCCGGATTCCATCTTTCACATCTCGTCGTTCATCGTCGTGTGTGAGGCCTTCCTCCGCATCAACCCACACTTAAGCTTATGGCTCAAGACCTTCAATGTGAAGCCGAAGATGATCGATGGGTGACACGCAGAATGCGGAGGTGCCATAATAAGCAAAGGCGCCGATGCTCCATGGCCAAAGGGTTCCTTCCCAGAGATGTTCAACTTATGGCAGCGGGAGTGGTTTTACATCACAGCTCCCCGAAGTACTAAGTGGGTAGCTGCCCCCGCCTTCCGTTCGCCCCCCCGCCACAACTGGCGTCATGGGTCAACAAGGGGATGGACTTGGGGCCGGTTAATGACGTGCCGACATTGCAGAGTCGCATCCGAGATCTCCTCAAGAGAGATGTCAGCCTTGTCAAGGTAATGCAAGTCATGCTAGTTCGTCGGGTCCTGCCCTGCCAACGTCGACCTCTCCGTATGTGGGAGTTCAACTCGGAAGGACCGCGAACTATTCAGCAATTCTTCGACGTGACGCTCGAAGAGATGTATCGATTGTTCTTTGGATCATGAATAAAGTGTCCGGACACTACCGAGGATGCGGGTTTGAACTGCAATCGTCCAGATACCCACGTAAGTAATTCTGCGGCCGAACATGCTGTCTTTTCATTTGTCACAACATCTTTCTGAAAAATCGCTCTTTGGCCAGGACTGGATAAAAAAGGCGAAGATGATCAGGTGTTCGGCCCCCCTTCCCGAAGGCCCACCGGATCCTGTACTAGCCAGGATGCTCGAGCATGCACCGTATCAAGTGCCATCAGAGGAAGATAAAGGGAGGAATAAAGAAGCCGAAAGCGGGCCTCACGCATTACTCATCCAAACTGGGGGAATTAGTGTTTCCACGAAGGAGGATAATCGGGGAGAAGAATATAAAATTCCCTCTCCCCAAGGAAGAAAAAGGACCACCTCTGAAGACTTGGAAACAAGGGTTTCCAACGGGGGAAGAAACCTTCGCCAAGGGGCCCTGCCCCGGAGGGCACCCTTACCACACAATGCCTGCAAGGGGATCAGCCCTCCACTGAGCTGTAAGTGAACAAGAGTACTTTTGGTAAATATATCCTGCTTCTTCTCCGAGGACAATAACCGAGACGTATGTCTTGCAGTTCAGATCGTAGCCCTTCTCGTGAGTTCGTCTTGAGGATCTTCTTAGGAGATGATGGAGAGTGACCGCCTCCCCTGTGTCCCGCCTCATGAGGCGGGCGACCTGAGGTGTAAATCACGGAGGATTTCTCCTGATCCGCCAAGGCCAGAAGGTAACCCTTCGACCACCCGAAGTCTGGAGTATTCGGCTCCTAAGGAGAGCAACAGAAAGAGTACGGGACTGTCCGGTGCACCCGGACGCACTAATGGGTCTTCTGGAGCAAGCGGCTATCGCAGAGGCGCATCGTACTTTAATGGGTACGGTGGTTGAGAGGATTTCATCCGCCAAAAGTGGGTTGCATGAAGCTTTTATGAGCCTGCTAAGAGGCTTTGAGGTACGCAAAGTAATATATATGTATTTTGACGGTACCGCACACGCTAGGTGTGCCCTATACAGATAGTAGCCCCTGAGACTCTCGTTGCTGTCCAAAGGCGGCAATAGAGGAACATAGTCCTAGGTAATGATCATACGCTTTCATGTGCGGTGGTGAGGTCGGTGATGGCGGACTGGTGAGTTTGCCGAACTGAGGCGGCAACTTGACGCGGCAGATGCCGACATAGTGCTTGTAAACAAGCGGCTTGACGAGGCACAGGGTATGTATTCTCCGGTGATTAACAGATATTAAGAGGAGAATGATGCTAGTATCTATAATATGCTGTGACTGTAGATGGAGCTGCCGCCGTGGAGACCCTTCGGGCGGAGCTTGCCCGAGCCAAGGACGAGCCAGGAGAAGTCATGCGGCCGCCCTAAAGGCGATCGAAGAGTTAAGAGCCGAACAGGCCGCTCATCGCCAGAGCGAAGATAAAATAGCCAAGATGGCTGTTGAGCTGAAGGATGTCGGCGACCGGTATGAGCTTCTTGAAAAGGAAAGCCAAACGAAAGCGGTGGACCTAAAGAAAGCCATGGTAGCAGCCAAGGAAACCCGCTCTAAAATCAGAGTGGCTAAGGAGGAGCTTCGTCAAGCCGGAGATATCACGGCTGGGAAACCCTTTTTGTTGCGGACGAAGTTCAGAGATCCGAAGTATGCCCATCTGGATCAATTATGGAGTGTTGCGACGCGTGCTTGGACTTGGCAGCGAGTCTTTGCGATCGTTGAGTTTTCAAAGATCAAAAGATCAAGAAGTGGAAAAGTTGTTCAGTGCGATTCGGTGCTCCAACGTGTCCGCTGTTGTTAAGCGAGCAAATGTCCGAGTGGGCTGAGCTCATGGGTTGTCCGGACTTGCCATGAGGTGCATGCGTGGATCATCTTTGGCTGGAAGGACCAAGGCGAATAGTTATTTTGGTTTAGTGCAATGATTCCTTGGTCTTTGTGCCGCATATCGACGTAAAGAGGTTGGCGTGCATAGAGGGTGCGCGGATGGCTCTTGCCGTGTTAAGACATCTTTGGGCGAGATGGAGGCCACCGCTATTGCAACCGAGGTCCGGCCGTGAGGCGAGGTCTCGCCGAGCACTATTTTGAAGAAGTCCTAGAAGGCACTTTCGTTTAATAGAGGCTCGATGCTCAAGAGTATCATGTTCGAGTGACATGTATCCCAATTGTAAAAGCGATGCTATTTGGATTATAAAGGCTGTGTTTATACTTTTGCCTGAAAGTATTATGATTCCTCCTGTGCGGCCGTTTATGTATGTATATAACCTGAAAGTTTGCAGTCGTCGGCTTCAGCCCCCACGCATATAATGCGGGGGTGTTTGGAAAAGCGCATATTCACACTTGATCCAACGTCTTGGTCTATTAAGGAGGTGATGGCGCGGCGAACAAGGCAATCGGACTATATAGCTTTAACACTTTCACTTAGCCATAGGAGTTTGACGGTGGGCTACTATATAGCCCCTGGTACTTCCGCGCTCCTCTGGATACGGGGCGTGTACATACATGACCAGGAAACCGGTCCATCGTTAATGCAGAGGAATCGCGAAGATTCCGCTGAGTCATCGAGTGGTTGACCAGTCTCGCGCTTTATCATGACAGTCAGTTTTCGGCTTTCTCTCTTGAGGTGCTCATCCAGATTAACCAGGGCACAATCGCGATGAGTTCTCCGGTGCCACCTTAGCCGATAGAGCGGAACGTAAGGTAGCAAAACACGGGCCGGGCAAACCCAACTATTGACCAAAGACATGATTGAGCTGATGCATATAAGGCCAAACTCATGACGCGAACACTCCCTAAGGTATTCGGACTTTACAACATATACCGGTGAGTAACGCCCTTGATAATGAACCACTGAATTTCCAGTCGTGCATTAGTCGGCGTGGCGAAATGCCAATAACGCCAAACATCCCTCTCGGTTGTGTTGAGTATCCGGAGGGTGAGAAGCAACAAGAGACAGTAAGAAAGGTTTACACAGGGTCTTAATCTAAAAAGAAACCTTTGAGCGGGGCCCTCTCGATGGAGGTAATACCCTACTTCCTGCTTGATTGATCTTGATGATATGAGTATTACAGGAGTTGATCTACCATGAGATCGTAGAGGCTAAACCCTAGAAGCTAGCCTATGATTATGATTGTTGTTGTCCTACGGACTAAACCCTCTGATTTATATAGACACCGGAGGGGGCTAGGGTTACACAGAGTCGGTTACAAGGGAGGAGATCTACATATCCAATTGCCAAGCTTGCCTTCCACGCAAAGGAGAGTCCCACCCGGACACATGACGACGTCTTCAATCTTGCATCTTCGTAGTCCAACAGTCCGGCTGTCCGAGGACCCCCTAATCCAGGACTCCCTCACTTGCCCCATTCCGTTAGCTTATCACTTGATTGTTTAGTATATTTCTATTGCTTTCTTCATGACTTATACATGTTCCTATGACTATGAGTGTAACATCCCAAATTTTCCTATTTGGAATGTTTTACAATTATAGCTAAGCATCCTATGCATCCTGTTTGAATTTGAATACCATTTGAAGTTTCAGAGAGTTTTGAGTTTGAATTTGAATTTCCAAACTTTGGCATGTGGGAAACAAATTCCAAAACTAAGCCTAATAAATACTTGATCAAAAGTATGAGAGGAGCAAACATGACACTCCAAAAATATCAGAGGAAACATTGCCAAAAGAATTGGAATTCAAATCTGAGTTTTATTTGAATTTGAAAAAATGGATTTTCATAAAGTTTGGATTTTGCCTTTGGAAAATGTTCAAATGAAAGGAATATTCTGATCATTTTGGTATATATATACCCTATATAAAATATTTATAGCTTAGGTTTTATTTTTGGTTTTGTTTTAATTAAAAAATAAAACAAAACTCTTCAGGCGCCACCCGAGCCACCCAGCCCAGCCAGCGCCACCTAACCCTTCACACCACCTGCGCTGGCCCAGCCTAAGCCGGCCCACGTGGCCAGCCAGCCAAGCAGCCAGCCCACAGCACTCCCAGCGCCCCTCGCCCGATCTCCCTACGATTCGGTCGCCCGGCCAAAACTTCCCTCTCTCTCACTGACCCGTGGCCCCCCCTCTCTTCTTCCCCTCGCCCCGCTTGAACCTCATGGGAGATCCGCGGATCCGAAGAATCCGGGATCCCGATCGCCCGATGCCCTTCCGCCCCTTGAGAGGCCCGCTATAAAGCCAGACCCTCCGCACCCCATTCCCCCTAGCCTCATGGAGCCCTCTCCCTCTCTCTCCAACACGCGAGCCCGAGCTCACCCCGCCGCCAAAACCCTCACCGTCGCCGCTCTGGTGCACCCGACCCTCCCCAACTCCACGAACCATCCCAGAGCTCCCCGCGTCTCCCAGGCGTCTCGCCAAGCTCGCCGGCGCTCGGAGCCCTCGAGCACTCTCGCCGCCGCCCCGACGTCGCCGAGTCCGGTGAGTCCCGGAATCCCCTCCACGTTAGATCCTAAACCTAGGGTTAGGATTAGAAGCCCCCGAAGGGGTAAGTTTTAGTTAGAAAACCGGACGGCCGAGCGGTTTATTTTTTTAGTTAGGTTTTATTTATTAGGCGGTTTTGTTAGTTAAACCCTAGGCCCGTTTAGACTAAACTACATACGAGAGCACAATATAGGCCCATTGGGCTTTTCTTTTTATTCGATTTTCTGTTTTAGCGAATAGTTTCAATTTTCAAAAATGTATATCTTTTATTCTGTTTAGTATTTTTGAGTGATTCTTTTTTGTTGGATTGCAAATTTTATGTAGTTTCTGAAAACATATATTTAGCTATGTTAAAAATAATTAAAATGCTTTAATATTGTTTTAGTCAGAATAGCAAATCTGCTATAGTTTTAGTTAGAAAAATTATTTTGCATGATTCTTTTTGCCATCACTTTATTTTGGTATTGCCAAACCCTAGAAATTAACTTTGGTATTTTAGGATTAATAAATAATTAATTCTAGACAGAATCCTATTAATCCAAATTAATTGATTAGTTCTGTTTTCCTAATTAATTAATTAGTAAATTAATTTATTTTTAACTTGTGATTAGTTATTCTAGGTTAGTTTCTGTCATTTCATTAGATGAACTTTTATTTATAATTAATAAAAGTTTTAAATTAATTTTCTTAATAGAAATTGGTTTAGGCCTAAAATGAGTTTTATAATAGCTTTTAATTAATTCTTTTTGCTCCTAGTTGCTTAGTTAATCCTTTTCTGTTAAGTTAACCTAAAACCATGATTAGGTTATATTAAGGAATTTTGTTATATAAAAACTATTTTGTTATTGTTTGGAATAGGGAAAACTTGGAATTTGATTTCTTTGAGCTTTCCTTTTGATTTGGTTTTGATTGTTTTGTTGTGCTATGTTACTTTTGTTATCTTGTGTGATCCTATTGCTTTGTGCTTATTATGTTATTGTTTGTCTCGGTAGAGTTCCTGAGTCTGAAGCTTGCTACTCGACTCTTTAGCTTCGAGGATCATCAACAAGGCAAGTTTTGATCATGTTATTTCTATACCTATGTTTTTGTGCATTAGTAGTTGTCACCACCCCACCATTGCATGCAGTAGTGAAATCTTGAAGTCATTAAACTTGAGTAGTATCATGTGGTAGGATGAACCAATCCCTTGTTACCATGGCCCGGGACGTAGTAGTTATTTTGCTATGCTCGTGAGACGGGATTTGTGGTGAGTGAAATCCATAAGCAAGATGTGAGAGTCAATGATGATGACAACCCATGGACTACAATGATCAAGATGGACTTGGAAAATCACTCTTGGGTGGAGGGCGGTTGACGGGCACCTGGAGCACCAGTGGTGGCGGGATGCATGGAGAAGCGCCATGACATCCTGCGGAAAGCTTCACCCAGCCACGAAGAGAAGGATGGATGCCCCATGACGGAAGCTTACCCTGCAGCCGCAAGCCATTATGGGCTCTGGCTGGGTTGACCCTTGTAGTGAAGCTGGCTGGGCGGTACTACGAGAAGTAGACGAGCGGTAGGGTTGGATGGGTACGGCGGTGGCGGAAGAACTCTTTGGAAGACCTGTTTCATTCGTCCGTCTTCAAACACCATGAAGTGCGAAGACTTTAAAGGAGGAATGATTCTTGCGGGAAAGTCATAAACCTCTGCAGAGTGTTATAACCTAATCGATTAGCCGTGTCCCGATTACGGACATTTGAGCATCTGGACCTTGGAAGTATTCGGATATCTCAACACTAAAACTAATGGATTAATTTGATGGGTTTATGACTTAATAATAATTTGGGAGCGAGATATTGGTTGGCGGAACCATCTCAATAACTACCAACAATTTGTAGTAATTTGCAATTAAGTCCATTTGTAGTAGGATAAAATTGGCTTTACATAAAATGATGAAACTTAGAGCTCCACAGCCAAAATGCATATAGAGTTAGTAACTTTATTATTGTTATTCTTCTTGACTTGCCGCTTATTCCAAAAGCTGACCTACATGGCTGCAACGTATTATGTTGCGAGAGATATATTCGATCGAGTGAGGCTACGCTCCGCGCTTAGCGATTGCCCTTTGGAGTCGGATGGACTCGCTTACTTTCGGCCTTCCGCATCATTTTAGTTTATTTCTCATGAGTTGGCCTTGAGCGAATTTATTCCTTGTAATAAAGACTCTATATGAGAATCGATTTATGATATTCAGGTGTGATTGAACTTTGATTACTTTATCGATGTCTTTGTGAGTACCAAAGATGATCTTGGGATGGTATGCAGACCACGTAGATTTGACCGATTTTGGGTCAGGTTGCTCTGAGATGGTATCGAGCACACGCTGACCGTGGGATCGTAACCCCTAGGATCGGAAAGCCATAAGCGAGAGACCATTTACTTTGAACCCTCTTTCATTCTATAATTCTTTCCTTATCTTTTCGACTCTTCTCCCTTTGCAACATTCTAGATGGCGTCGAGTTCACCCCGTTTTGCTACGGAGTTACGCCAGCCCGATGAGGCGATGCCCTTTGGAAGAAAGCTAGTCCAGATGGTGAAGCTGCTGAAGATTGCTCGCCCTCTATCACTGGAAACCCACTAATGCACTTCCGACGGACACCCGCTTCTGAGATTGAGGTGCATATCCTGGGAGGACCTTTGGAGGGCGACGGAGCCTATCAACTTTGAGTTCACGAGTTCAACTGGATCATCGGAAGAGACGTGGCGATCTACCGAGCACTTGGACATCTCCGAGAGGAGTATAGGACTGAGCTCGATCACTCGGACCTCGCCATGGTTTCTCGCGGGGCAAGGAATGGAGATATCATCCGCACCATTGAGGACGATTCCACCTCTCTTACATCCGGGACTTGGAGTGTCTTCTCGAAGCGGAGATTCAGGCTCGCCGTAACTCGAAGACACACCGAAGCTTTTGTTCCGCGAATGGAGCTGGAGGAGAAGGCACGCGCAGATTTCCTTGGCCATGAGGAAGAAATCACGGACTTCATGGAGATAGTCGACGACACGAAGATGAAGCTTGCAGCGATTGAGGAAAAGATGGACTTGGGTGAGGACCTTTACCCGAGTGGAGATGAAGCACCCTCGTGAGCAATGATCGAGGATTTTGAAGGAGTACCACGAAGGAAACCCCAAGAGGAGGCGCCAGCGATGAAGACTTTTAGTCGACCACCATGTTATCTTTTGCTTTTTAAATCGATCAGTTAGGCGATGTTTTCCTTCGATTAGTCATGAGCTTTTGTAATCGAGTTTGAACCATGTTTGAGTGGAATGAATAAATGTTTGGTGTGTTATGATTGTGCATTCATATGGGTAGTGTATTTCTCATAGACCATTGTTCTAATCTTCTCACCCACTCCAAAAACACCAGATGCCTCAGAGGCGTGACCTTGGTTTCCGCCGAGCTCACCCAGCTGCTCCAAGCAGCAGAATGCATGATGCAACTCCTGATTGAGAATCGAACAACCCGCCAATAATCCACCGCCACCACCACCACCCACTGTGGACAATTTGACTCGATTTACGAGGTTGAATCCGCCGATGTTCTCTAGTAGCACCGAGCCGATTGTGGTGACGGCTCCGCAAGATTGGAAGAGAGCTAGTCACCGTTGGATGCACCGATCTTTGAGAAGGTGCGCTTTGCACAAGCATCAACTGGATGGACCTGCAGCTTCTTGGTGGGAGAATTATACGCCACTTTTCCTTGGGTGGCATCACTTGGGATCAATTCCAGCGGGCCTTCGACCTGCTCATGTCTCATCTGGAGCCATGAGTGCGAAGAAGCGTGAGTTCCGCAACTTACGCCAGGAAAATCGTCTTGTGGCACGATCGTGGAGGAATCAGCAAGCTTGCCGCTATGCCCCGATGATGTGGCCACCGATGCCGCCAAGCGGAGAAGTTCCTTGAGGGACTAAATGATGAATTGAGCATGCAGCTTATTGTGGCTACTTTCAACAACTACCAGAGCTGGTAGACAAGGCCACCATACGGAAGGCAAGCAGCAGCGGATAGAGAGCCGCAAGAGGAAGTACAGCCGGGGAAGCACAATTCAGAGCTCGTGAAGCCCGCTATGCACCGTACTCAGGAGGGCACATCCATCACAACCATGGAGGTCATAACCATGGTGGAAATGGAAACAACCGCAGCCAGGACAACAAGTCAGGCCATGGCAATGGCAATGGCGATGGTAATGGCAATCAACACCGTTCTGCCCGGCTCAAAGGATCTGAGCCACATCACCTGCTTCAAGTGCGGAAGGCAGGCACTCGCCACCGACTGCCGGGAGGCCAAGCGGAACGCAGGAATGGCAATGGAGGCTCAAATAAGAAGCCCAATCCTTCCCTCGTGCTCAAGTGAATCACATCGGCGTGGAAGCGTCTATGATCAACCGGACAATCGTGGTTGGTAAGTTTTATTGAATTCACGTTCAGTTTTGGTTACTGTTTGATTACGGTGCAGCGATTCATTCATATCAAGGGTAGTTGTGGATAAGTACGGATTACGCACTAGAACCCTTAGAAGCCCCCTCCGCGTCGGTTCGCGGAGGAGAAATGATGGCAGGTTTAAGCTGTCACGCAAACCTCAACATCGGGAACCACAAATTTCCGTAGAACTCATAGTGTTGGAAACTCAGACCTTGGATGTAATCCTAGGCATGGATTGGTTGTCAAAGTATGAAGGAACATTGGTTGTGCCCGACAAGTCTATTCTGCTCACCACCCGGAGCGAAGAGGATCAAGTATGTAGCCCGCACAGCCGGATGAAGAATCAGTGCATTCCCTCACGGGAGTTGTTCAGGGAGGAAGTGCCATGGTGCAAGAATTTCCCGATGTGTTCCGGAGGAATTACCAGAATGCCACCGGACGAGAGACATTGAGTTTCGATTGAGTTATTGCCGGCACAGCCCCAATATCTAAGAGACCTTATCGGATGCCACGAATGAGTTGAAAGAGATCAAGGAGCAAATAAATGAGTTATTGGAAAAAGGATATATTCGTCCAAGCTCATCACCTTGGGGAGCCCCAGTTCTTTTGGTAGAGAAGAAGGATGGAAGCTTGAGGATGGTTGTGGATTACCGTGCATTGAACGAAGTAACCATCAAGAACAAGTACCCTCTGCCCATGATCAATGACTTGTTTGATCAGCTTGTTGGAGCCAAGGTATTCTCTAAGATCGATCTTGATCGTGGTATCACCATTGAAAATTCGTGAAAAGGATATACCCAAAACAGCATTCACCACCAGGTATGGTTTATATGAGTATACCGTCATGTCATTTGGATTGACTAATGCTCCTGCATACTTCATGAATTTGATGAACAAGGTGTTCATGGAGTATTTGGACAAGTTTGTCGTGGTGTTCATCGATGACATATTGATATGCTCCAAGAGCGAGGAAGAGCATAAGGAACATTTGCGTCTAGTTACGGAGAAACTTGAGAACATCAATTGTATGCCAAATTCAGCAAATGTGAATTTTGGTTGAAGGAAGTTGGATTCCTCGGACATGTTATTTCAGGAGAAGGAATAGCAGTTGATCCCGCCAAGGTTGAATCAGTCACCGATTGGCGGTCACCCACCTCGATCAAGGAGATCCGCAGCTTTCTCGGACTCGCGAGGATATTATCGGAGGTTCATTGAGAACTTCTCGAAGATTGCCAAGCCCATGACTGAGCTGTTGAAGAAGGAAGCCAAGTATGTTTGGACCGAGGAATGTGAAGCCAGTTTTCAGAATTGAAGAAGCGGTTGGTCACAGCTCGGTGTTGATATTGCGGACATACATAAGGAATACCAGGTCTATTGTGGCGCTTCTCGTCAAGGACTCGGAGGAGTATTGATGCGGGAAGGCAAGGTTGTAGCTTATGCCTCCCGACAGCTCGACCTCATGAGATGAACTATACCACGCATGATTTGGAGTTAGCATTGTGCATGCACTCAAGACACAGAGACATTTCCTCATCGGAAATCGTTGTGATGTTTACGGATCACAAGAGTCTGAAATATATCTTCACGCAGAAGGAATTGAACCTCGAGCGGAGGAGATGGCTAGAGTTGATAAAGGACTATGACATGAGGCTGCATTACCACCCCGGTAAAGCCAATGTTGTAGCAGATGCTTTGAGCTGTAAGAGTTATGTGAACACTCTTACCGCAGGAGGATTACCCTGGAGTTGGTCGATGACCTCGAGATCTCCGGCGGAGATAGTTCCGAAAGGATTTGTCGCAACTCTGGAAGTACAGTCCACCTTGACCGAAAGGATTCGTGAAGCCCAGAAGTCGGACAAGGAAATCGATGAGATTAAGCAAAAGATGGAGGAAGGAAAGGCTAAAGGATTCCGTAAGGACGAACACGGAACTATTTGGTTTGAGGATCGTATTTATGTGCCCAATGATCCCGAGCTCAGGAAGCTCATTCTTCAGGAGGCTCATGATTCACCGTACTCGATTCACCCCGGCAACACCAAGATGTACCTGGATTTGAAGCAAAGTTTCTGGTGGACCGGTATGAAGAAGGACATTGCCGAGTACGTGGCCGTGTCGATGTTTGCCAGCGTGTAAAGGCGAACATCGAAGCCAGCGAGGTTACTTCAACCTTTGCGATTCCCGATTGGAAATGGGAGAAACTTGGTATGGATTTCATCACGGATTACCGGGACCCGTTCAGGTTATGATTCTATCTGGGTAGTAGTTGATCGTTTGACTAAGGTAGCTCACTTCATTCCGTGAAGACTACCTATACCATTGCCAAGTTGGCCAAGATATACATGACCAGGATCGTATCCGCATGGAGTTCGAGGAAAATCGTGTCGATAGAGGAACGCAGTTTACCTCAAAGTTTTGGAAGCAATTGCATGAAACCTTGGAGTGCGAGGCTGGAATTGATGATGCTTTTCATCCATGAGACGATGGATGGACCGAGAGAGTTAATCAGATTACGGAGGACATGTTGAGAGCTTGTGTGCTAGGCTATGGGTCTAGCTGGGATGACAATTTGCCGTCGCAGAGTTCTCGTACAACAACAGTTATCAAACCAGTTTGAAGATGGCCCTTCGAAGCTCTATACGGAAGGAGGTGCGAGAACACCATTCTTTGTGGGATAGTGTTGGAGATCGATCACTTTTGGTTCCGACCTTATCAAGGATTCGAAGAAAGTCAAGCTGATTCGAGACCGGCTCAAGATAGCGCAATCGAGACAGAAGAGTTATGCCGACGATGGCGCAAGGAGGTGACTTACGAAGTGGGAGACCGAGCCTACCTTCGTGTGTCTCCACTTCGTGGAATCAAGAGGTTTGGAGTCAAGGAAAGTTAGCACCCGATTCATTGGCCCTACAAAATCCTCGAGCGTCGTGGAGAAGTTGCATACAAGTTGGAATTGCGGAAGGATTGTCCGGAGTTCATGATGTCTTTCACGTTTCCCGCTTGAAGAAGTGCCATGCCGACATGGGCGATGTTCCGTTGAGAGACACAAAGTGCCCTAGAGGCCATACAGCAACGGTGATTTGACTTACAAGGAGAAACCCGTCAAAATTCTCGAAACTGCAAGCGAGTCACCCGCAGCAAAGTTATCAAGTTTTGCAAGGTCTTGTGGAGTCACCACACCGAGGAAGAAGCCACACAGGAACGCGAAGAAGATCTTCGTCGAGACCATCCGCACCTATTGCTAGCCAACCCGAATCTCGAGGGCTAGATTCATCTTAAAATGGTAGGTTTGTAACATCCCAAATTTTCCTATTTGGAATGTTTTACAATTATAGCTAAGCATCCTATGCATCTGTTTGAATTTGAATACCATTTGAAGTTTGAGAGAGTTTTGAGTTTGAATTTGAATTTCCAAACTTTGGCATGTGGAAACAAATTCCAAAACTAAGCCCGATAAATACTTGATCAAAAGTATGAGAGGAGCAAACATGACACTCCAAAAATATCGGAGGAAACATTGCCAAAAGAATTGGAATTCAAATCTGAGTTTTATTTGAATTTGAAAAAATGGATTTTCATAAAGTTTGGATTTTGCCTTTGGAAAAATGTTCAAATGAAAGGAATATTCCCGATCATTTTGGTATATATATACCCTATATAAAATATTTATAGCTTAGGTTTTATTTTTGGTTTTGTTTTAATTAAAAAATAAAACAAAACTCTTCAGCGCCACCGAGCCACCCCAGCCAGCCAGGCGCCACCTAACCCTTCCACCCACCCAGCTGGCCAGCCAAGCCGGCCCACGAGGCCAGCCCAGCCCGAGCCGAGCCAGCCCAGCACTGCCTCCCCGCGCCCTCGCCCGATCTCCCTACGATTCGGTCGCCCGATCAAAACTTCCCTCTCTCTCAGCGACCTGTGGCCCCACCTCTCTTCTTCCCCCTGCACGCTTGAACCTCATGAGATCCATGGGATCCCAAGAATCCGGGATCCCGATCGCCCGATGCCCTTCCGCCCCTCGCCGAGGCCCGGCTATAAAGCCAGACCCTCCGCACCCCATTCCCCCCTAGCCTCATGGAGCCCTCTCCTCTCTCTCCGGCACGCCTTGAGCCCGAGCTCACCCCGCCGCCAAAACCCTCACCGTCGCCGCTCTGGTGCACCCGACCCTCCCAACTCCACCGAACCATCCCCGAGCTCCCGCGTCTCCCCGACGTCTCATGGCTTCGCCAACGCTCGAGCCCTCGGAGCACTCTCGCCCGCCGCCCGCCGGCGTCGCCGGTCCGGTGAGTCCCGAATCCCCTCCACTGTTAGATCCTAAACCTAGGGTTAGGATTAGAAGCCCCAAGGGTAAGTTTTAGTTAGAAAACCGGACGGCCGGCGGTTTATTTTTTAAGTTAGGTTTTATTTATTAGGCGGTTTTGTTAGTTAAACCCTAGGCCCGTTTAGACTAAACTACATACAGGGCACATATAGGCCCATTGGGCTTTTTCTTTTATTCTGATTTTCTGTTTTAGCGAATAGTTTCAATTTTCAAAATGTATATCTTTTATTCTGTTTATTATTTTTGAGTGATTCTTTTTTGTTGGATTGCAAATTTTATGTAGTTTCTGAAAAACATATATTTAGCTATGTTAAAAATAATTAAAAATGCTTTAATATTGTTTTAGTCAGAATAGCAAATCTGCTATAGTTTTAGTTAGAAAAATTATTTTTGCATGATTCTTTTGCCATCACTTTATTTTGGTATTGCCAAACCCTAGAAATTAACTTTGGTATTTTAGGATTAATAAATAATTAATTCTAGACAGAATCCTATTAATCCAAATTAATTGATTAGTTCCTGTTTTCCTAATTAATTAATTAGTAAATTAATTTATTTTTAACTTGTGATTAGTTATTCTAGGTTAGTTTCTGTCATTTCATTAGATGAACTTTTATTTATAATTAATAAAAGTTTTAAATTAATTTTCTTAATAGAAATTGGTTTAGGCCTAAAATGAGTTTTATAATAGCTTTTAATTAATTCTTTTTGCTCCTAGTTGCTTAGTTAATCCTTTTCTGTTAAGTTAACCTAAAACCATGATTAGGTTATATTAAGGAATTTTTGTTATATAAAAACTATTTTGTTATTGTTTGGAATAGGGAAAAACTTGGAATTTGATTTCTTTGAGCTTTCCTTTTGATTTGGTTTTGATTGTTTTGTTGTGCTATGTTACTTTTGTTATCTTGTGTGATCCTCTTGCTTTGTGCTTATTATGTTATTGTTTGTCTCGGTAGAGTTCCTGAGTCTAAGCTTGCTACTCGACTCTTTAGCTTCGAGGATCATCAGCAAGGCAAGTTTTGATCATGTTATTTCTATACCTATGTTTTTGTGCATTAGTAGTTGTCACCACCCACCATTGCATGCAGCAGTGAAATCTTGAAGTCATTAAACTTGAGTAGTATCATGTGGTAGGATGAACCAATCCCTTGTTACCATGGCCCCGGACGTAGTAGTTATTTTGCTATGCTCGTGAGACGGATTTGTGGTGAGTGAAATCCATAAGCAAGATGTGAGAGTCAATGATGATGACAACCCATGGACTACAATGATCAAGATGGACTTGGAAAATCACTCTTTGGGTGGAGGGCGGTTGACGGGCACCTGGAGCACCAGTGGTGGCGGGATGCATGGAGAAGCGCCATGACATCCTGCGGAAAGCTTCACCCAGCCACGAAGAGAAGGATGGATGCCCCATGACCGGAAGCTTACTGTGCAGCCGCAAGCCATTATGGGCTCTGGCTGGGTTGACCCTTGTAGTGAAGCTGGTGGGCGGTACTACGAGAAGTAGACGAGCGGTAGGGTTGGATGGGTACGGCGGTGGCGGAAAGAACTCTTTGGAAGACCTGTTTCATTCGTCCCGTCTTCAAACACCATGAAGTGCGAAGACTTTAAAGGAGGAATGATTCTTGCGGGAAAGTCATAAACCTCTGCAGAGTGTTATAACCTAATCGATTAGCCGTGTCCCGATTCACGGACATTTGAGCATCTAGACCTTGGAAGTATTCGGATATCTCAACACTAAAACTAATGGATTAATTTGATGGGTTTATGACTTAATAATAATTTGGGAGCGAGATATTGGTTGGCGGAACCATCTCAATAACTACCAACAATTTGTAGTAATTTGCAATTAAGTCCTTTGTAGTAGGATAAAATTGGCTTTACATAAAATGATGAAACTTAGAGCTCCACAGCCAAAATGCATATAGAGTTAGTAACTTTATTATTGTTATTCTTCTTGACTTGCCAGCTTATTCCAAAAGCTGACCTACATGGCTGCAACGTATTATGTTGCGAGATATATTCCGATCGGGGTGAGGCTACGCTCAGCTTGGCGATTGCCCTTTGGAGTCGGATGGACTCGCTTACTTTCGGCCTTCCGCAGCATTTTAGTTTATTTCTCATGAGTTGGCCTTGAGCGAATTTATTCCTTGTAATAAAGACTCTATATGAGAATCGATTTATGATATTCAGGTGTGATTGAACTTTGATTACTTTATCGATGTCTTGTGAGTACCAAAGATGATCTTGGGATGGTATGCATACGTAGATTTGACCGATTTTGGGTCAGGTCGCTACAATGAGATTATGCAACTCCCGAATACCGGAGGAACACTTTGTGTGCTACCAAACGTCACAATGTAACTGGGTGATTATAAAGGTGCTCTACAGGTGTCTTCGATGGTACTTGTTGAGTTGGCATAGATCGAGATTAGGATTTGTCACTCCGATTGATGGAGAGGTATCTCTGGGCCCTCTCGGTAATGCACATCACTATAAGCCTTGCAAGCAATGTGACTAATGAGTTAGTTGCGGGATGATGCATTACGGAACGAGTAAAAAGACTTGCCGGTAACGAAATTGAACTAGGTATTGAGATACCGATGATCAATTCTCGGGCAAGTAACATACCGATGACAAAGGGAACAACGTATGTTGTTATGCGGTTTGACCGATAAAGATCTTCGTAGAATATGTAGGAATCAATATGAGCATCCAGGTTCCGCTATTGGTTA
>CM038677.1:514765112-514875079 GCA_021605205.1 Aegilops longissima | reverse complement strand
GAAGCCGCCTCGGCCGCATCCACGACCGCCGTCCTGGAATCCAGCTTCTCCTTGCGGGCACAGTAAAGTGCCTGATGCTTCTGGAAGTTGCTGCTCATGGCTTGGAGGAGCTGGTCCTCCTTGGAACTGCCGCTGTTGGCGCTTGGCTCGTCAACAACCTAGAGCCCGGCGGTGGCAATGACCTCATCGTCAAGGACCTCCCCTTCGGCAGGCGCTGCGGTGCTTGTCGTCCAGGATCTTGACGAGCAGGTCTCGCCGATCTTGAGTATCGGCTTCGGCGGCGGGGGCTTGGAGGGTGGGCGCTTTGTATCGTCAACCGCCGTCTCCCGTAGCCCTGAGATTCCGTGACCGATGTAGCACCAGTGCTCTGGCGGAGGTGCCATCGATCTGATCGCCCGGTCTCGCTGGCCTCCCAGCGGACCCTTGGCGGCCTCTTCATGTGCTTCCTTGGGGGCCTGTTCCGCAGCAACCTTGTCAGCCTCGACGGCAGCATCCTTGGCGGTCTCCTCGATGGTGGCGTCGACATCCATCTGACCCACCGAGGAGAGGTCTGAAAACCAAGGAGAAAAAAAGAGATGAAACCAAGATCGAAGTTCAGGGCAAAAAGAAAAAAATTGCACTGGAAAGCAGATCAAGGTCAGGAGGCAGGCGGCTTACCTACGACAAGTTGGGGAGGAGTGGTTCCCTCCCCGCCAATGCTTGTTACCGGGATGGGGCCGCCAGCACCTGTGCTTGCCGCCTCCTCCTCCGCACGCGTGGGCTCGTTGGGGGAGGTCCATGTCGGGCATCTCTCCCTTGGCGGTGTGGGCTCGCCGGTAGAAGCCCTTAGGGACCCTTCCACAGGTGGTGTGGTGGTTTATGGAGGAGGCGTGTTGATGGCGGCCCTTAATGGACCCTCCTGTTGCCACTCTTCCCCTGCAAACCCGACAAGATTAACGGTGAAGAAACACACTGGCACTTTCCACGAGAAAGTGGGTAGTGGACTCCTGCTTTGGGGCTGAGTCGGGGCTGCATCGTAAGTAAGGGGCCAGGCTGATTGTAATCACCTCTGGCGTGCCTGAGGTGCTTGCCAGGGGCTCGTCGCCCGTCGAGGTCTTGTCTCTCTTCACCATCCTCTGTGCCAATGTCTCCCTGTCCCTACAGAGGCAAGCCAAGCGAGGTCAAGTCATGCGAGATAACCAAAACAGGAAATGGAGAAGGTGGTAGAGCACTTACTCGTCCCTTTCTCCGTCCTCTTCCTCCGGTCTCCTCATGTTCGGGCTCATGCCGGAAGGAGTGTGTCGGCCTCATTATGGTGTCCGTCTTGGCGGAGGTGGCGATGGAGGCTGGGCAGCTTAGCCGTGGCGGAGGCCTGGCTTGCTTCCTTTGCCGTCAGCGGCCGTCGCCTCGTCGCTTTTTAGTTGCGCTGGGCCCCTTCCCGCTGTGCAGGCTTGCCGGTCGCCCCCTTGACGGGGACCTCTTCGGGCGAGGAGGCTCGCCGCACTGGCTCGCTAGAGCCAGACCACCGGAGGACGCGTTTCCTCCTCCCCTGGAATGGGGGCTCCTCGTCTAGCTCCTCTTCGTCCATGTCGTCGGCCGCCTCCTCAGCAGAAGGGCCCCCGGTGGCGGCACCACTGTGCTCCCCGCTGCCGCCTGCACGGCAAAATCTTCTTCGGCCCCGGCATCGCTTTCCTCAAAGCCAACGCTGCCGGCCGCCTCGGCAAGAGCTGCCTCTTCTGCCGTGTTGGCGATGTACGCCACCTCTTCGTCGGTGGTGTCGCGGGCAAGCTGCTTTCCTCTTGAACCCGAGCGCTCCAGGCAAAACGCCGAAGAACTCCTGCACCCGCACCGCGTCCGGTTCGGCCCAGGTCTGGTCGAGGCCGTGGGCATTGAACACCGGCATCATGGCGATGATGGAGGTCCGGGCGGAACTGTTGCACATGGGAACCACGGCCGCCGACAACTTAAACGGCTTGTCAGCCTCCTCAGCCTTGCCGTACTTGCCGGGCTTGTCGACCTTGAGCTGGAAGAACTTCGAGCAGAGGGATGCGTGTTGCATCACTATGAAGTTCTGATTCAGGCCAGGGCACAACCTCATGATATCTGTCGCGTTCCGGAAATCCCAAGCCGGCCTCCCTTTGTTATCTGGAGAGCGTCGTTAATTGGCTGAGAAATCGGTTGATCATCTCCAGAGTAAGCCCGACAGCCTTAAGGCGGTGGATTCTAGTGATGGTATGAGCATCTTGTCACGAGGTCGAGGTTGCCCCGGTTGCATGCTGACAGACCACTTAGCTTCGGGGTGCAAAATGGATGCGGGTCCTTCTCCACAATCCAGCACCACCTATGCCGCCATTCGTCCCACTTCTCCTTCTGGGTCCCGTTTGGGTATGTCTCCTTGCAACAAGCCCTCGGGATCCAGGTGACGCAACCGGAAAGCACCCCTCCTGGCTGGATGCAGGGGAGGAAATAGTGGCTGAAGAGCGCCGTATTGGCGATCACCCCGGCGAAATTCTCGCAGAGGTGGGCAAAGATAGCCATACACGCCACGGCGTTCGGCATGAAATCCAGAAGATGGAAGTCGAAGGTATACATGATATCAACGAAGAAATCCGAGAATAGAGGGTAGAGCTCGCAATAAAGATAATCAATGAAGAAAGGGTATCTATCTGGACCTGGCGCGCTGTTGGGTCCAGGGATGACGCGAGTGGCGGATGCCCCGTCGTTTCCCTCCCCCACATAAACTGGTTCCGATCCTTGAGCACGCGCGCGTCGAGCCCAGGAGCGAAGATGACTTGCTCCCTCCGCCTCGTCACCGGCTCGTCCTACGGCACCTCCTCGCTTGCCTTGACGCTCCCTTGCCCTTGTTCCTGGGCGCCATAACAGCTGATGGAGGGCGGGAGGGGGCCGAAAGCGGTGAGGGCACAACGGCGATGGGCGGAGAAGGAGGCTCTAGTTTGGGCGCGAGGAAGAAGAAGGAGACGACGGTTTCCTAGATTGGAATGGGTGAAAGGGGTAAATGAGCAGCGGCCATGCGGTTTCCTCTTTTTATGGGGAAGGCGCGGGGCTGCCTCTTTACTGTTCGATGTGAAGGCATTGGCGCAGGCACAGGCGTGCTGCAACCGTCCCACACACGACGCCCATGCTGCGCACTCAATACAGATCGTGGGGAAGCGCAACAAACCTGAAGGTTGTAGTAGTTACTCCTACCACGCGTGCCCGCGCACTATTTGGGCCTGGCCCAACGACACTTCACGGTCGTGTGTGGCCCAGGCCTAGGGGCTCCTGTCGGTGTACTAAAATTTGGGCCCTTTAGCACCCCATACTTGTGCACGGGCAGTCGTAGCCCCACGCATGGCGAGGCGTGAAGAGGGCGACCTAGGATAAAAACGAGATACAAGGCAAAGAGAAGCAGCCAAACCAGAGACTAGAAGATAGAGGACAAGATGGACCCCCAGCAAGATCCTTGCCGGACGGCTTGCGAGACCCCGGCAAGATCCTTGCCAGGACGATTTGCAGATCACTCACAAAGGTACCCTTGAGGTTGAGAGCTCTGACACCATCGACAATGTTAAGGCTAAGGCCCAGGGGCGCGCGCGTAGTGGCACATAGATCTTTGTGAAGGCCAGAAGACGCAATACCCGGCAAGGACCTTGCCGGGGACGTCCGCGAGGCCCTAGCAAGATCCTTGCCGGGAACATCGGCAAGACCACAACAAGACTCCGCCACCCCGTCACCACTCCAGCGCAGTGGCTGGCCTGCGAGCTCAGCGAGCACCTGCGTGGTGGCATGCAGATCTTCGTGAAGACCCTGCTACCTCTCCAGCGCAGCAGCTGGCCAACCAACTTGGCACTGCATGCCTCGTCAGTATGGATGCGTGTCAAGGCAGGGTGGGGCGGCGACGGACGGGACGGGCTCTATTCCCGTCCCCGATAAAGCTAGAGGGCACGTAAGCAGCGCATTTAATGCATTTGTCCTAAGACCCCGGTGATAAACATAGACACTGTAGCTACTTTACACCTCATGTATGCCACTGTGGCAGCCCCTTGGACATATAAAAGGAGGCCCACTGCTTACTGGAGGAGGATTCAAACTTTTGAACCTCTCGGCCCAGCTTGCACGCGAGGATCTAGCCGAAGCTCAAGAACACAGAATACACAATAAAGCAGGACTAGGGTTTTATGCTTCTCAGCGGCCCGAACCTGGGTAAAATCCTGTCATGTTGATCATTAGATCCGATCTTTGTTCTACCCCTCTTCCCATCCAAACCGTAGAAGGGATCCACGTGATCCCGTAGGTGTTGTTTTCCGCCGACACCAACCCATTTTCTAAAGACATAATATAGTTATATCATCTCATCCTGTTTACATAGTCATCATATTTTGAATTATTTCATTCTATCTGTGAATTATATCATGCCATAATGTTTCCATCGATGACATGCCAACCACTTTAATAGATATATCATATAGTTATATCATGTCATCCTGTTTACATAGTCATCATATTTTGAAGTAAGTCATTCTATCCTGTTTAGTTAGCCATCATATATGTGAAATTGTGTCATGCTATCCTGTTTAATTAGCCATCATATATGTGAAATTATGTCATGCTATCCTGTTTGGTTAGACAACATAAATGTGAATTATTTCATGCCTTGTTTTCTTCCATACTATCCATTGCACCTGTCTATCTTACAATGTCTGTACATTCAATTTCTTTTCTTGTTTATCAACCATTTGAATTGGAGGGGGTGGTGGTAGTATCTATGGGAATAAAAACACGGTCTTCAGAAAAGATAATGCTACCCGTCGATGCAGATAGAACCACGGCTATACTTGCCCAAGAACCAGCCCCACCACACATAACCCAGACTCACGCAGATTGTACCCATACCTAGTTGGACAGAGAACCAGCTACACCCTTTCTAACCCCAACTATCGGTGTCAAAACCGGCGGCTCTCGGGTAGGGGGTCCCAAACTGTGCGTCTAGGCGGATGGTAACAGGAGACAAGGGACACGATGTTTTACCCGGTTGGGGCCCTCTCGATGGAGGTAAAACCCTACTCTGCTTGATTAATATTGATGATATGGGTAGTACAAGAGTAGATCTACCACGAGATCGGAGAGGCTAAACCTAGAAGCTAGCCTATGGTATGATTGTTGTTAGTCCTGGGACTAAAACCCTCCGGTTTATATAGACAGGAGAGGTTAGGAGTTACAGTGAGTCGGTTACAATGGAAGGAGATCTACATATCCGTATCGCTAAGCTTGCCTTCACGCCAAGGAAAGTCCCATCCGGACACGGACGAAGTCTTCAATCTTGTATCTTCATAGTCCGAGTCGGCCAAGGTCATAATCCGCCATTCGGACACCCCTAATCGAGGACTCCTCAATAGCCCTGAACCAGGCTTCAATGGCGACGAGTCCGGCACATGATTTGTCTTCGGCATTGCAAGGCGGGTTCCTCCTCGAATACTTCATAGAAGATTTTGAACACAAGGATAGTGTCGGCTCTGAAAAATAATTTCCACATAACACCGTAGAGAATAATATTTACACAATTCAATCTGTGGCGTATCTGCGGCGTGTCATCACACCACGGCCAAGCCTTTATTGAATTGTTTTCTTGTCCCACCTTAAGCGTTTAGCGAGGAGGTTTCCTTAGCGCGTCTTGTCAAGCGGAGATCGTGTCCCTTATTCAGGATTCTCATCAATACAGGCGTGGGTAACCCAATCGCGCCCGTTGTACGTCTCCTCTATCGAAGGCGAGTCCCCAAGCGGTCCGGGGAGGGCTCTTGGTATTCAACCTCTTTATAAAGGGACCAAGGCTCTACTCCTTTCTTTCAATCTCAATCGAATCCGCCCCTCGCCTCGAGTTCCAACACCCAAAGCTCCAGATTTAGGCGCTTGGACCTTCGATGATGTCGGCTCCGACCTTCAAAGCGGTGGATGCCTTCCTCCATTCGGAAGAAGGCGTGCTAAAAGGCGAGAGATGCGGTATTTAGCAGGCGAAATCTCGCATAGGCTGCTGCTCAAGGGCAGGTTACTCCCACTCCCAAGCCTGGTGAGAGCATGGTGTTCGCGTCTCACTTCCTTGAGTTAGGCTTCCAGCGGACCCCTTCGTGAGGGCTCATGTTTTATTATGGGTTAGAATTTCACGACTTGGATCCGGAGTCCATCCTCCACATCTCGCCGTTCATAAATGGTGTGCGAAGCCTTCCTCCGCATTACCCCTCACTTGATTGTGGCTCAAGACCTTCAAAGTAGAGCGAAGATGATCAAAGGCTGACAAAGCGAGTCTTGGAGGGGCTGTTATAAGTAAGAATCTTGCGGTCCCGGCCGAGGTCTCTTTTCAAGAGGAGTTCAGCTTATAGCAGCGAGAGTGGTTTTATATCCAATGCCGGGGGCACCAAGTGGGTGGCGCCTCCATCTTTCGCTCGGGTCCTCCCCACGGATGGCGTCATGGGTCAATAAAGAGCTCGGCGGGGGCCGTCCAAGGATGTGCCCTTGTTGCGGGCCGCATTCAAGATCTTGGAAAGAGACATCAACCTGGTCGTAGTGGCGCGAGGCCATGTTGATTCGCCGCACTTTGCCTGCTAAGGCCGCCCCCTCCTTTGTGGGAGTTTAATCCGGAGGACCCGAGCTCTCCAACACTTCTGGGCATAGCGCCCATGGAGATGTATAAATTGTTCTTGGATCACAAGCAATGTGTGCGGGACTTGATCGAGGGCCAGGGGCTAAGCTCAATCACCCGGATACTCAAGTAAGTAGCCTGTGCGGACACGTTATCCGTATATTCGTCATAAAATTGCCCTTAAAGGGCTATACCTTTAAGCAGGAGTGGATAAGCGAAAGCAAAGCTGATCGGTGTCGGCCCCCTCCCAAGACCACGTCGGATCCGTGTTAACGGGATCTTTGGAGGTTGCGCCTTTGGAAGAAGGCGAAGGGGGGAACAAGGAAGCTACCGTCTCCTCGAAGGAGGCTATCGGAAAGGAGGATCGAGAATCCCTCCATCCAGGGGAAGAAGAGGACCGCCTCTGAAGACCCGAAACCATGGTCTCAAAGCGGGGAAGAGATCTTCGTCGAGGAGGGTCATCGCGGGGAAGTGCCTCGGAGCGCATTGTGCCCTCAAGGGATCAGCCCTCCGGTGAGCCAGTAAGTAGAGAGGAGTTTCAAATAGAGACATCCTATTTTATTCTGAGAAAGACAACTGAATTTTTACCTTGTAGTTCGGATCTCCGCCCTTGTGAGCTCATCTTGAGGATCTTCGTCAGGAGATGATGGAGGCGGCGCCCCCCTCTGCCGTACCGCCTTGTGAGGCGGCGACCTGAGTGTCGTCACGGAGGTTTCTCCGAATCCGGCGGGGCGAAAAGCAGCCGTATGGCTCCCCAAAGCCCTCCGTTCCGGACCTTGAAAAAGGCCATCAGACGAGTCCGGCACCGTCCGGTGCTGCAGTCGGAGGATTTGAAGGATCTGCTTGGCGGCGTCTATCTCAGAAGAACATTGTGCATTGATGGGCACGGTGATTGAAAAGATTTCATCCGCGGAGGCGAGTTGCACAAGGCGTCGGAGTTCTTGACGGAGGTTTTGAGTCTGCGAAATGATGTACCTTTTGGCGATTCCGCATATAAAGATCGCCACTGTATAGATAGTAGCCCACGAGACTCGGTGCATTGTCAAAGATGACAGCGCGGGAGGATCATAATCCCAGGTATAACATGTCGCTCTTCCTATGTAGGTGGCGAAGTGTCGGTGGCTAGCGGTGATGAATTCCGAGAGCTAAAAGCGGCAACAGCGTGGCGGATGCACGACATCGCTTGTCAACAAGCGGTTGGGCGAGTCGCAAGGTATGAAATTTTCTCGCGGACACCTGGTAAGGGGCTTGATAACCTTGCCTTACAACATGTATGCTTGATGCAGATGGTGCCGCTGCCATGGAGAACCTTGGCGGAACTTCGCCCGAGCCAAGGCGAGCGAGAAAAAGTGATCGGCTGCCTTGAAAGGCGGCGAAGAGCTGAAAGCGAACAGGCTGCTCCTTTATAAGCAGGAAGGAAATGGCGAGATGGCGGTGAAGTTGAAGGATGCTGCCGACCGCTGCAAGCTTCTTGAAAAAGAAGATCGAGGCGGAACAAAGGACCTAGATAAGGCCACTACGGAGGCCAAGGATGCTCGCTCGCAATGAGAGCCATGAAGGAGGAGCTCGTCGGGCGGAGATATCGGCTGAAAGCCCTTTATCTGCGGATGAAGTTCGGGGATCCTAAGTATGCTCAGTTGGACCAGCTGTGGAGTGTGGCGGATACTTATCTGGATTTGGCGGTAAGTGCAGCGCGGACGCGGCGAACACTTCCGAGATCAAAGGATCACGAAGTGGAAAAGCTTTTAGTCGCAGTTCCACAATCCAGGCGCCCACTTCCATTATCCGGCGATTGGCGAATGGGCGGAGATGAATAGGTTATCCGGACTCGCCATGAAGGAAGTCGCATGAGTCATCGTGGCGGAGGGCTGAGCGAAGTTATTTTGGTATGGTGCAGCGGTTCCTTGGTGCGGTGCCCCATATCAATGCAATGAAGAGGTCGGCATGCATAGAGGTGTGCGGATGGCTCTAGCCGTGTCAAGACATCTTGGCGGAGATGAAGACCACCGACGTTGCATCCCAAGATTGAGACGGGCGAGGACACCGAGCACTATTTTCAGGAAGTTCTGCGGCGCTCGTTTAATAGAGGCTTGTGCTCGAAGGACATCATGTTTGAATAACATGTATAATTGTAAGAAAATGTTTGATGGAATATAAAAGCTTTTTATACTTGTGCTGCAGAATTAAAATACTTCTGTCATGGCCGTTAATGTATATGTATATAACACTGAAAGATGGCAGTCTTGACTTGCCCCCCGCATATAATGCGGGGTGTTTTCAAAAAGCGCATTTTCACACTTGATCCAACGTCTTGGTCCTATAAAGGAGGTGATAGCATAGCGAACTAGGCAACGGACTATAATGCTTTATCACTTTCACTTAGCCATAGGAGTTTGACGGTGGGGCTACTATATAGCCCCTAGGGGCACCTCTTTCGCCCGATTTGAGCGTGTGTGACTGACGAAGAGCGAGCCCTTCATTAATCGGAGGAATCCTAAAAGATTCCTGTGGGTCATCAGTGGTTGACCAGTCTCACGCTACATCATGACGATCAGTTTTCGACTTTCTCTCTTGAGGTGCTCGCTTGGCGAACAAGGGCACAATCGTAGTAGTTCTCCTGGTGCCGCCTTAGCCGATAGAGCGGAACATAAAGCAGCAAAACACAGGGCAGGCAAACCCAACATTTGACCAAAGACATGATTAGGAGATGATGCATATAAGGCCAAACTCATGACCGAACACTCCCTAAGGTATTGGTCTTTATGAAAATGGGCTGAACAACGCCCTTATTAATAAGCCCCAGGTGTCCAGTGCAGCAAAAGTTCTGGCGTGGCGATGCCAAGATGCCAGCCTCCACCTCGGTTATAGCAAGAAACCGGGGGATGTGTACCAACAAGAGACAGTAAAAAAGGTTTACGAGGGTCTTAATCTGAAAAGAATCCTTACAATGGGTCCCTACTGCGTCTGCGCTGTGTCTCCGTTGTGCCGTATCTTGGGCGGGTGTATACGGTGTTCATCTGTAAAGAGAGGAACTTAGTTGAAAAAGATCGTGCGAAAATGTACGTTACATTAAATAAACAAAGTATGTTTTTAAAATGAATAAGATTGAGCTTTATTGTCTCTTGTTGTACATGTGCGAGCCCTTGAGCAGGGGCAGCGGCTAAGTAAGCCCTTCGCGGACTCGTCTAGCCATGTCAAAGTGCTGGGCGACCTGTTTAGGTGCTTTGCCTAATGAGGCCGATTTAGTGTGTGGCTGTTAATGCGGCGCTGATCTTCGTCTTTCGAGGAACACTCGATATTTCCTTTAATGAGATGATGCCTTTGGACGGGCATTTTAAGTATAAGGGATGCATAATGCGGTATTGCGTTAAAAGCGGTAGCTTCACGTCGATGGTGCTTGATAGCTGCTTGTAAATGGGGCGATGTGGAAGGTTAGCTTTTCGCGGCGGAAGTTGTCGGGTGAGCGAACATAACTTCTAGCAGGAGAGAGCCCATTACAATGGGCATCTGGGCTGGCATCACCCCTTGAAAGGAAGTGTTGCTTTGGCGAATTGTTGTTGGGTCTATCCCGGTTTGCGGATTGTGTCACGATATATCAGGTTTAAATCCTGCCGCCGTCCATTAGGACTTGTGTAAAGTGGAGTCCGTCAATTATTGGATCTAATACCAAGGCAGTCCAGCTGCGTTCAGATACTTCTAGAGTAATCGATGGTGAAGGTGATTGGTTTTAACAACCGGTGGCGGGACTCCTATGGGATAGGCCATGTGTGCGCGTATCTCTATAGGCGCCACTATTTTCTCCCTTTTGTCACGTGAAGTGAATTTACTGTTTTGACTTCTTGTGGGAAGTTCTTTTGTTTTCGATTGCTCTGCTTGTGGGGTTCGTCATCGTCCTCGCTTGGTGTGTCGAGCCCCTTGTGTTCAGCGTTAGGTTTGCGGATTGCTTGAAGACCAACAATCTACTGTGGGTATGGTTTGCAGGCTTCCGAATCTTGTGTATTTGACATATCTTGTCCAAGATTTTGTTTAAGTTAGCTAGCTCGTCCACATTATCTTTGAGGCAGCTTTTTCGGTCTCCGAGGGCTTTTGAATCCGGCGTTGGTATCGTGCTCTTGAGGCTGTTTCCCTTGGTCGTAGCTGGTCCTTGCTGCGTTCGCGGTTCCCGTTCCATCCCTAACCCGGATGTACTTGGGTGGCTGGTACTGCATCTTGCCAACCAGCTGTCCTCTCCATGCAAAAAGTGGGTCATGAGGCTTGTTAGTGCGGCCATTGTTCTTGGCTTTTCTTGGCGAGGTGTCTGGCGAGCCATTCGTCTCGAGCGCTGTGTTTGAAAGCTGCTAAGGCTTGGCGTCCGGACGATCGACTATCTGGTTCTTTTAGTAAAAATCTGTTCGAGTTTCGGGCTGACTCTCGGGTTGTTGAGTTATGTGACTTAGATCATACGCATCAGGAGGTGGGACATAAGTCCTTGAAAATTTGCGAAAAGCATCCTCGAGCTCTTACCAACTTCCGATGGTGTTTCGGAAGGCTTTTGAGCCAATATCGGGCTGGCCCTTTGAGTTTGAGTGGTAAGTATTTTATGGTGTGGAGATCATCTCCTCTAGCCATGTGTATGTGGAGGATGTAATCCTCAATCCGAGACTCGAGTGCATTGTTACGTCGTATGCCTCTATGTTTACGGGCTTGAATCCGCTGGAAATTCATGATCAACACCTCATCGGTGAAACATAGGGGTGTCTGGCGCCCTATATCTGGCGTACCGCGATGTTCGGATATTTGATGTGTTGCATTGCTTGCTAGAGCTTGCTTTCTTGGCCCATAGATAGATCTGGCTGGGCCATCATTTTGATCACGAATCCTTGTGCGGATCGCGTGCCGGCTTGTGTGTGGCGTCCTTTGCCGCCTTGTGTTGGCGAAGTCGTTTGTCCGACCAGTGGCTTCCTTATTATTTTTGATTGCGGGGCTCTAAGGCCTCATCATCAAATTCGGCAATAATTTTTAGCTTGGATAGCTCTTTGTGTGCCAGCTGTCGCCCGTATTTATGCGGTGTTGAGTACTTTGCCCCATCTAATTCTGAGTGCATCTTCCGCTGTTTTGAGCTTCATACTTCTGCTTTTTAGACTACGTGCGGTGCAGCGAGCCTTTTGGAGGTTCTTCTGCTCCGGCAACTTGTCCGTGGCGTCGTCGGGACTGTTGTCTTCATAGGAGACATGTTGTTTATCAAGTTGCCCTGTTGGTGGCGGTTTTCGATGGCATGTTCTTCGCCGCTTGATTAGCCTGCTCTATGGATGGAGTGCATATGGCTGTTTTCTCAGTCGAGGTGGGGTTTGGGCCGGCGCTTACGCGCCGCTTTGATGCTTTTAGGAGCGGTCCCTCGTTGTGTCCCTTGTTCCTCATCGTCGTTTCCTTTAGGTGTATCAACCATGTATACATCGTGAGATGGGAATTGGTTGTCGATGGCCTATAAGCGCTGGTTCTGTTAAATCTCCTACATAAATCGTCCATACGTCGATGTCTTGAGTCGAAGATAAGCATGTCGGTTAAATCATCGGCGGTGGCTACAAAGTGGGTGGTGGGTGGGCATTGAATTTCTTCATCGTCGGCATCCCAACCTTCGACCATAGTCGGCTGGGTCTCTCGATAAAGAGAGACTTTAGTAGATAAGAATGTCGCCGAAAGGAGAGTCTTTGAAAGATGTCCGTGACGATGAACTCCATTATCGGTAGCCAATCAGATTCGATTGGCGAGGTAGCGGAAGGTTGGAGTTCGGAAGAGTCCGCACCTTGGAGTCCTGGCGTCGCAAAGGGCAGTATGGTGTTGGCTCGATCGTCGTAGAGATTGCAGCCCCGAGGCGTCCAGCCACCCATCCTCGATTGGCGCTTGATCGGCTCGAGCTAAGGTCGGGGCGGACAAAGTCTTGACCTCGGAGACCTTTGTTATTGGCGAGCTAGATCATGCCCATCGTAACGGTCACGCTGCGGCAAGCTGTAAGCTCAAACCCGTCGAGATCAAGTCTCCGCAGACGTCGGCCGTGTAGTTCAAACTTCAAATCTGACACGATGGCGGGGTGTAGCTTTCAATCTGCTCCGGATGGCCAGCGAATTGGCCAGATGCAAAGCCGGCGAATCTGAAGATCTGTCAGGGAAAAAATCTCACCTGGACGCGTCGTTATTGATGATCGAAGAGCCGCCGGGCCCTAAAGGTGGCGACGGAGGAACTCTCAATGAAAGCACCAATATCGGTGTCAAAACGGCGGATCTCGGGTAGGGGTCCCGAGCTGTGCGTCTAGGCGGATGGTAACGAGGAGACAAGGGACACGATGTTTTTACCCGAGGTTCGGGCCCTCTCGATGGAGTAAAACCCTACTCACCTTGATTAATATTGATGATATGGGTAGTACAAGAGTAGATCTACCACGAGATCGGAGAGGCTAAACCTAGAAGCTAGCCTATGGTATGATTGTTGTTAGATCCCTCGGACTAAAGCCCTCCGGTTTATATAGACACGAGAGAGGTTAGGGTTACAGAGAGGCGGTTACAATGGAAGGAGATCTACATATCCGTATCGCCAAGCTTGCCTTCCGCCAAGGAAAGTCCCATCGGACACGGACAAAGTCTTCAATCTTGTATCTTCATAGTCGAGTCCGGCCCAAGGTCATAGTCCGGCCATCAGGACACCCCTAATCGGGACTCCCTCACCAACCCCCAGGATAGTAACCCAGTTCAGTTGACACAGCCGGCTCCACCACGAGGCACCCAAACACGAGTAGTTAGTAAAGGCAACTACAATGCCCAACCACGAGGACCACCACTCATTACCCCAAGTCAATGCTTAATGAAGAAGAAATTGTTCTCGAATTCGGGTTTTAAGTAGCTATGGTTCATACCCCTTTGCTCTTGCATCAGCATATTTACTCATACCAACTAATTTCAAATTTGAAGGATGCAATTGAAACTCCAATGGTGCAACAGGTATGTTTTAAACCTGTTTATTTAACGTGTTTGCTGTTGTAACTTGCTCTATGTCGATTTTAGTTTCAATTGAATAAACAGTTATGTTCTCATGCCATGCACATTACAATTGTTGTTATTGCTATGTAGTTTCCCACATTTATGTTCTGTCTATGCTGCTTTGTCTTAAACAGATATGATTTGAACTGTCTCTATCTTGATTTGGCAACATAAACTAGAATGATATAGACCATACAGTGATATATGTTTGTTTCATGATGTTATCCTGTCCACCTTACTACTGAACTAGTTTACCAAAATGAGTTTCATATACAACATGGTAAACCTGTGATCTGTCTACTTGTTTCTCTTTTAGAATGCAAACAAAATATTGGAGAAGAGTACTGAGGGAGTCCTGGATTAGGGGGTATCTGGATAGCGGACTATAACCTTTGGCGGACTCACGGACTATGAAGATACAGATTGAAGACTTAGTCCCGTGTGGGATGGGACTTTCCTTGGCATGGAAGGCAAGCTTGGCGTCACGGATATGTAGATCTCCTCCCATTGTAACCGACTGCTGTGTAACCTAGCCCTCTCTGTGTCTATATAAACCGGAGGTTTTTAGTCCGTGGGACGAATAGCAATCATACCATAGGCTAGCTTCTGGGGTTTAGCCTCTCGATCTCGTGGTAGATCTACTCTTGTACTACCCATATCATCAATATTAATCAAGCAGGAGTAGGGTTTTACACGCATCGAGAGGGCCCAAACCTGGGTAAAAATCGTGTCCTTGTCTCTGTTACCATCCGCCTAGGCCTTGATTCGGGACCCCCTACCCGAGACCATGGGTTTTGACACCGACATTGGTGCTTTCATTGAGAGTTCCGTTGTGTAGTGCCATCGGGAAGGATGCCTCATCCGTCTTTAAAGGCGGCACTGTTGCTAAAGGCTTTGGCTATCGGCCAAACTCTCCGCTAAGCGGTTTTCTTATGACCACTTTGTTTGGCGCCAGCGCGTGATGACTTCTCGGGTCATCGAAGGAATCTTCCGTCAACTCGGAACTTCGCCCGAGCAGTTAGATCGATGGAGATCTCTTTCTTAATGAGCTCTTGGATCGCGCCATGCATCAGGAGTCGCTAGAATACGATCAGATTGGGCCTAAACCCGATCCGAGAGAGATTAACTCTCCCGGTCACCCATCACGTTGCGGTGGTGGAGGAACAATCGACAAGCCTTCATCTATCTTAAGGACTTGTTATGTCCGGATTTCGATCCCTCAAGCGGATACCCACGGAGGGAGGGCGTCACTCAAGCCACGAACCTAAAGTCGGTAGCGGGCTAGATTCATTGGACAACATCCAAGAACCCAAGCTTCCGAGTTCGAAACTCCTTGGCCTGAGTCTCAGATTAGGCGAGGTTCGAATTTAATTCCACCGCCCACCCAAACATAGCGATCTATCCCAAATTGGCAAGAGCCCATGACGATACATCATTACTCGGCCAGATTCCTCCTGGTCATGAACAGGATAACGTACTGCCGTGAGGAGGATGCAATTTCATTCTTCTGCAATAATTGCATAGACAACGGAATCCTCAACGCCATAAGTCACCGTGAAATTACATGCTTCGCTGACTTGGCGTCCATAGTACGAAAGTACTGTGCGATGGAAAGCGCATGGAAAATCGAAATAAAATTTTGGGACAATCCGGCCCTGAATACAACCCCAGTTTGAAATAAAAGGGTGCATTATCGCGGGCACACAGGTTAAACACCAAAAGCAAAACCCTCTATAGGGCATGGAATGCGTCTTGGAGGATGGCTCAATGGACCTGTAAAATTCATAGTCTGAGGCGCCACACCAACTCATAGCCTTAGAGCATGTTGGATACTCCCGGTGGCGGAAGTGGCGAGCTTCTAACTCGAGAATCCATAGAGCACCAGCCCAAGGATACCGATCTGTATGCAGTCTTGAGCCTTTCACGTCAAATAATATGCGGAAACGAACACTCCGCGACCTTAACGAAGTCTACCAAGTAGCAATAACATACCCATGGAGTGACACGGCTATTACCTTTAATGCCAGTGATGAACCTAAATTCCGAACAGCCCGAGCACCAGCCGCATTGGTCCTCAGTCCAATAGTGGACGACTTTTGCCTTACCAAGGTACTCATGGACTATGGCAGCGGATTGAACCTCATTCTGAGAAACCCTTGAAAAATGGAAATAGCTGGAGCCGCATTGAGCGAAGCAGCACAACCTTTAGAGGAATAATCCCGGTCGGGAAGCCTTGTTGTCTGGAAAAATCACCTTTGGATGTGGTGTTAGGCATGCTGGATAATTACAGGTGCGAGGAGGTCACGTTCCAAGTAGCCCGTTCAGCAGCGGATACCACGCTCTATTAGGGCGAGAGGCATTTACAATTTTTCAAGCTATACCCCATTACGAAGTGCAGGAAGCTCAAAATGCCGGGCCCAGCGGAATCATCACTCTTGCTAGTGACCGGACATAGCACTCATGGCAAGAAAATAAGACAGCCGCCTTGGCCCTTGAGGCCTTATCCAAAGCCCTAGCGGCCAAAAGGCGGCCTGCTGCTCGCTCCACGGTGAAAGGGACGACGTGATACTCGATAAAGATCCAAGTCCACCTCCTTAAAACCGGCGACGAAAGAGTCAAATTCAAGTCCATCCAGCAGACCCTACAAAAGCGGCCTCCATCGGCGCAATTAAACCCGATGTAGGCGCCCGCTCTGAAATTCCTACGTGAAAATTGGGACATTTTGCTGGCACCCTTGAGACATGCCGAGGAATCCCGCCACCTGGCGAGCACAGCCTAAACATCCTAAAAGGATTCAAGCCAGTCAAGCGAGGCTCTTGGCGTTTCTCAGAACCTAAGAGACAAGCCATGGGAAGGAGCTAGCCAAACTCTTGGAGGCGGATTCATCGAGAGATATAAAACATCCGGATGGCTAGCAAACTTGGTGATGGTACCAAGAAGGACAAATCTGGCGCCTATGTGCGATTTCAAGGACCTCAACAAGGCTTTCCCAAGGATCCCTTCCCCTCCCGCATCGATCAAATTATCGGCGCTACCGCAGAAACGATTCATTGTGTTTCCTCGGCGCATACTCGGCTACCATCAAATTAAGATGGCGAGAGCAGACCAAGCTGCTTGGCATTCATCACCCCATACGGCCCATTTTGCTTCAACACAATGCCCTTCGGGCTCAAAAACGCTGGCGCAACATATCAGCGCATGATTCAGACATGTCTGGCAAACCAGATCGGCAAAACAGTGGAGGCATACATAGATGACGTGGTCGTCAAAACCAAGCATGTCGAAACTCTAGTAGAAGACTTGAGGCTCACATTCGATAACCTCCGAACATATGACATCAAGCTTAACCCGAAAAAATGCATTTTCGGCGTACCAGCCGGAAAGCTCTTGGGCTTCATTGTATCCGGTAGAGGAATTGAAGCAAACCCAGCCAAGATCCGAGCTCTATCACAATTGGATATCCCAAAGGACCTCAAACAAATACAAAAATTGACCGGATGCGTGGCGGATCTAAGCCGCTTTATCTCCCGCTTGGGAGAAAAGGCATTACCCTTTATCGCCTCCTCCGTATACCGAACTTCCAGTGGGCCAGTTTCGCCACGGCCGGACTCGAAGAAATAAAAGCCATATTGGCAACAAACCCGGTCCTGGTCGCGCCTAACATCGGCGAACCAATGCTATTATACATCACGGCAACTCATCAAGTTGTAAGGCAGTGCTTTCGTCGTCGAGCGAGAAGCGGGCGGACACAAATTTCCCCTTCAAAAGCCAGTTTACTATGTGTCCCTTGTCCTCACTCCATGCAAGTCACGGTACCGCATTATCAAAAGATAGCGTGCATTCGGTATTTATGGCATCGAAAGCTGCGACACTACTTTCAAGAGTGTTTGATAACGATAGCCTCTGAAGTACCTCTTAACGATATTATAAACAACCGCGACGCGGCGGGCGGATTGCCAAATGGGCCTTTGAGCTCCTCCGTTCGACATAACCTATAAGACACGGCGATCTATTAAGTCGCAAGTTTTGGCCGACTTTCGTGGCGAATGGGTGAAGCGAACTCCCTAAAGAGTCGTCACATATTCCAATTGGATCATGCACTTCGACGGCTCCAAAATGTTGGCTGGTGCAGAAATTTGGCGTGGTTCAGCGTCCCCAACAGGAGATCTGATTCAATATGTCCTCGAGATAATGTATACGGACTCCAACAACGCAGCTGAATCGAGGCCCTTCTACATGGTCTCGGATGGCGATCTCCATGGGCATTCAGCGCCTAGAGGTGCGGAGATTCAAACCTCGCGATATCCCAAATAAATGGAACTTTGATGCCAAGGATCCGAAAATAGCAGCTTATCGCAACCCGTCCTAAAAATGTCAGCTCGGTTCGAGGGCTCGAATTTCACCATATAGCCCGGAAAACAATCGAGCAGCAGAGCGTCTTGGCACGCATTGGCGCAAAGCGATGCAGTCCCCCAACATTTTCTTGGAGAGGCTATTCAAGCCATCCAGTATTATGGGAAGGAATCCGGAAATAACAGCCGGACCCAACGCCTTTGCCCGACACGAACATTACGACACAGCAGGAGGCTCGCCAGCTAAGTAACATTCTCAACCCGCGTAATAATGGCAGTCATTGCCCGTGGGCAGAACCATTCCTAGCCTACCTAACCGAGCAAGAACTTCCGAGGACCAAAGCGAGGCACGCTGCATAGTCGGCGATCTAAAGCCTATAAAGTCCATGAGGTAGAGCTTTATAAGAAAATCACCACGGAGTCCTTCAAGGTGTATCTCCGAAGAGGAAGGGCGGAATCTTACGGCTGAAATTCATGCGGACTCCGGGCACCTGCCTTGAGCCTTGGCCCTTGTAAGCAAGGCCTTCCGTATAGGATTTTATTATTGCGGCCGAGGCGGATCTCGGGACTTAGTCCAACGATCGTCGGTTGCCAGCTCTTTGCTAACCAAAGCCATATGCCACCGCCCTCAAACTACACCCATCACCTGGCCCTTAGCAGTCTAGGGGCTTGACATGATTGGACCCCTTAAAGGAGGAACCCACAAGCAAAAATACCTACTGGTCATGGTGGATAAGTTCACCAAATGGATAGAGGCCAAGCTGTTAAGGCGGCGAATCCGGACGATGATAGACTTCAAGTCGGGGTCATACACCATTACTGGCGTCCCCACAGCATCATCGCGATAGCGGCCACGAACTTTACGGCCGGCGAGGTCAAACTCGGTGCAAAAACATGGGCATCAAGCTCGACTATGCTTGATCTATCACCCACAAACTAACGGTCAAGTCGGCGAGCAAATGGTCTAATCATGGCGGCATCAAACCCAGTTAGTGCGGTCCCTCAAGGAATCTAACACGCCTTTGGGTAGAGGAGCTCGACTCCGTACTCTGGGGGCTACGGACCACGCCCGAATCGCACCACGGATACACACCATTCTTTATGGTATCACGGCAGAGGCGGTTACGCCTGCGACATAATTCATGACTCACCTCGCGTGCGCATATGCGAAGAAAGAAGAAGCGAACTTCGATCGGCAGGATAGTTGGGCGCCTTGGAGGAGGGCGTGGCGTGGCAAAAGCCTGTTCGCATTCTATCAATAGTAGGCTCGAAGATACCAAAGCAGAGAAGTACAGGCCAAAACTTACAATGTTGGCGAGTTAGTTCTACGCCTGCCGGACAAGAAAAAGGACAAACTCAAGCCCAAATGGGAAGGTCCCTTTATTATTAACCAAGTCCTAACTGGTGGAGCATACCGTCTGCGAGATGCATCGGATAACCGACTCGAGCCGAACCCATGGAACGCAGCCCGTCTCCGAAGATTCTACGCCTAGCGTCGGACTCTGTGTTCGTCTCCTTCCTCTGTCTATTTTTTACATACTAGCTGTCTTATATTTCTCTCCTTCTCCCTCCCTTTCTCTTACAGCCTCTAAGGGCTCGTTCGCCTTGTTACACACAATTGTGCGCTATCCGCTCATTATACAGGGGCTTCTTTAATGAAGCTTATTTATATGGGTTTCATGCCCAACACATGTGTCACACTTCGCATGTACCTTTTATTCACCATTATATGCATCGATATGACTTAAGTTTTGGCCAAGCTGGGTTGCTGGCTCCTTGCTTACCCCTACGTTCCCGATTGTTGGCTAGGCGGTAAAGGAGAACCTCTGCGATTATTCTGCCGGGTCAGCGGATGTGTACCTCGGTAGGTGAAGCGAAAGCTAAGCGTTCTTAAGGAATATTCGGTCGGTGAACTAAAGATGATTTCTCACTTGTTTATTTATCCGCCCCAGATGTTTTTACTGCTTTTTACATGGTCGGGACATGCACTTTAGGGCATGCCTCCCGAGAAAGGAACCCCTAACGGAACTATTCTCCTGGAAGATGTTTCTTACAAACCATGTAATATAACATAACTAGTTGGGCACTTTTCTATTCAAGCACTAATGAACCCTCGCCTGGTCTCCGCATGCCCGGTTCCTACATAGCCGAGAGGTATTCGGACACCTCGAACTATCGGGTCCACGAGGTTGAAGCGAAAAGGTCCGCCATGAAAACGATCTACAATCCGGCTAGAAGGCATTTTACATGTCATCTTAAATTACATAGTCAATTTATTTGGGTATATTCCTCTTTAATACCATCCAACAGGCTGTCTAGTTCTGATCTGTTGGGAATATTAATGACCAACTCTACGGCGTACACTAAACTCACGAGGATCTCCTTCCCGCCGGGCTCCACAGTCCGACCTCGGCCATGTGGTTTGGGTCAACCTTCATGTACCGTGTCTTCACCATGGCCCGAGCCTCCTGGCGCCTTGACGGCAGGCCGATATCTTCCATAATCGGAAGCGCCGCCGTGCTCCCTTAAGCCTCTCTGCAAGCTCTCCAAGGCCTTCGGGCATGGAGACAGATGGCCACAAGGCCTGTGCGACGCCTTTCAGCACCTGCCGAACTCGCTCATGCAGTTGTAAGAGCTCGGGAAGAAGGTCACCCGTAGAACCGGGCATTTCCTCTGAAGGACGGCCTGTTAGCATACCTACAGACATAACTTTGTTAGTCGACTTCCTCGCCGAACTCTTTTTCAAAGTTCGTTCAAGCACTTACTAAACATGCCACGTCGAAGCTGTCGATTCTCCTTAACGGAGTCCGACAGTTGGGCACGAACATCCTTTAGTTCCACGCCCAGCTGGGTGTTGGCATCTTGGAATCATTCTTCTCTGCCTCACCTTTGTCAACATGCTCTCACCAGCCTTTAGCTGGCGTGGGAGTTCTTGCTTCTCGGATCTAATCCGGCGCCGTCTGCAATTTTATTGTCGGACTTGCATACACATAACACTCTACATGCTACTTATCAATTGAGGCAAATAATACCAAAGTGGGTCTTCTTGGGCTCCCTCATGCTAGTGCGACTGAAGTTGGGCTTTGCACTCTTCCAGCTCAGGGACGAGAGGGTATTCTCTTCAGAAGAACCTGCACAATAAATGATCCTTAAATCAGTTATTCTAACTGTTTCAAGTCTCAGGGGCTACTGATATATATATATAATCATCAAATTTTCCCTCCCGTATGTCTTTTACATCTTTGCTCCGTAGCCTGGTTAGACCATTTTGGCGGCATGGAGGTACGCATCTCCGAGTTGAAGGCATCCAATGCCTCTTGGGAGAAACAAGCGTTACAAAGAACTGTCGTGGCGCTTTGTGATTCATGGCACTCTCCACCTCGGAATTGGTTGCGGACAGTCTGTCCGCATCCTCTGTCAAGGAGAGTCCGGCCTTGCGCCTCATGTTCGCCTCGCTACGGACTGGCTTTGGAGCACGGCTGGTGGGGCGCGATAGGCAACCTCTCCGGATATAGTCCGTGAGCCCTCTTTTTCCTAAAAAAGCAGGCGTTAGTATGCATCGTAAGAATAATACCTTGGAATAAGGCGGCGCGCCTTACTGCTGCGCCGGTGCCTCGACCCAGACTGCGTGTCTCTTTAGCCTGCCCGCCCTCGTGGTCCCTTGTTGGCTAGTCGCGCAGGCTCGGCATTCCGCCTCGAGATCCTCCCTTGCGAAACACCATTGGTATGTGGTGATAAAAAATAAGCACGGACGGATCATCTTCGAAGTATTGGGACTTCGGTCTCGGTTACTTGTGAGGCGGGGAGCAGTCCAGGATAATCGGCTGTAATAGCCCCCAAGGCATTGTAGATGCTCAGTTGGTAAAAATACCCCATCGATCAGCTCCACGGATATGTACGGATCCTCTCGGGAGGCCGGATCGAGGGACCATTCCGGATCCTCGGGTTGTGGAGGAGGGCTATTTATACCCTTTACGGCCTGGCGCAATTCCTGCGTCGAAATCACAAGATGAGATACTTAACCACGGGAATATGGAACGGATGGGCAAAAAGAAGTGTTCGCTTACCCAGTTTGGGGGATTGTGCATAGAAAATCCGCCCTGTGGATTGACGCGGAGAAATTCCTCCTCTTCTCCCTTGTACAATGCGGACAAGATCTTCGTCAGAGCGGCAACCGATTCCGGCCCCTTACGGCCGCCGCGGGTGGCATCATCCTCCCCGTTGAAATCCCACATGGGGTGGCCTCTATACTGAAGCGGCTGCACCCCCCGCATAATGCATGTGGCCATGACCTCGATCATGGTCAGTCCGGAATGAGCTAACAACCTTATCCGGCTCATCAGGTAAAGGACATCCTTGTCATTTTCCTTCTGAGGGCTCCGTGGACGCCAGCTTAGGCGCTTCTTCAAAGGAGCATTATCGAACTCAGGTAGGCCAATTCGAATAGGGTCCGGCAGGGGGACATCTTCTATATAAAACCATTCTGAAGGCCAGTCTTCGGACGCCTTCTTTGGGGTTCCGGATAGATATCCGGTCCCGGCGATGCGCTATAGTTCGGCTTCGCTCACTTGATATATCGACCCCTCCTGAGAACGGGGCATGAGGCAGAACAGCTTCTTCCACAGCGCGAAATGAGCCTCGCAGCCCAAAAACAGCTCGCAAAGGGCTACAAAGCCCGCGATATGCAATATGGAGGCTGGCGTAAGGTTGTGCAGCTGGAGGCCATAGAACTCCAGCAGCCCCCGGAGAAACGGATGAATTGGTAATCCGAGCCCTCTTATTAAATAAGGGATAAGGCATACCCGCTCTCCTTTTGAGGGATTAGGGACGCTCTCCGCTTGCTCTCCGCCATTATAGGTGGCAAGTCCGGCTCGAACCGGGACCATGTAGGCCGGGGGGGAGGAATCCCTTGGCTTGGAGCGCCACTAGCTCGCTGTGCGGGATGGAACATCTCTTCCAATCTCGGGTTGAGGGTGGGAGGGTGAGAGGAGGAGCTCTGACGACCGGCCATGATGGAATGGATCTCTGTCGGGTGTGCTCGATGAAAGCTTCATGAAGGGAAGGTGGTGTGATTTGGATCTAAATCCTCGTCTCTTTAATAGACAGCTCATTTGTGCAGCTAGGGGGGTAAATGTAAAACACCCTGGCTTTTCGCATTCGTTTGACACGTAGAAGATGGCCATTATTGGGCGCGGAAGCCAAGGAGCACAATATTCACAAGGAGCCGGACACTATTCAACAGGTACACGGAATTTGGAGAAAATCCCGCCTTGCAATGCCGAAGACAATCTGCGCGCCGGACTCGCTGTCATTGAAGCCTGGTTCGGGGGCTACTGAGGGAGTCCTGGATTAGGGGGTGTCCGGATAGCACATGTCCGGACTCGCTGTTATTGTTGGACTTGCACATGTCAAATTTATTTGTACATATCATGGCTATTTCCTTCTCTATATAGCCTATGACACAACACTTTCATTTTTGGGTTCATTTTTTGACATGCACTATTTTTCGTTTTTGTTTTTTATTAAGAAGTAGCTTGGCTACGGCACCATATCCATCGACCGATATCTCACATAGCAAGCATACATCCATAACATAAAAAGTAGCAACCATAGCATACTTCTTACATAAAATATAATGTACCATAAACCATATCATAGTCCACAAATTATTCAAAAATTAGCTTGTTTTTGTTCATACAACACACGGAATAGGGCCACCAACAATTCAAAAAAATTAGCTTTTCTTCTTCTTCTTTTCAACATCAACATGACTCATTTTTCTAGCTTTAGTTTCCTTTTTGACACTTCAACTACTCCATTATCCGCGTGCGAAAACTTGACCCTACTCTAAATGGGCGAAAACTTGACCCTGCTCTAAATGGGCGAAAACTTGATGGTTTTCATTGAGGAATACTCAATTATTGATTGATTTAGCAGAAGGGCTCGTGTACGGCACCATATACATCTAGCGATTTATCTCACGTCCAATAAGATAGAAATAGCAAGCGAAAACACTGATAACCAAGGACATATCAAATAAGGGTAGCGTTTCTAAAAAATCAACTAAGGGTAGCAAGCATGACAAAGTTCTTAGGGAGGGGATAACACGACAGAGATTAAAAGTTCACGCTACAATCAACGACATAATTAAGATAGAAATATATAAAAGATAAAAAGCCCTAACACCCTAGGGCAAGACAAGCTCACGATCGAGACCGGGACTTCACCACCATCTTCACTACGCCTTCTCTTCACTGCTCCCTCTCCATGCCGTCCTGGCCGATGTAGTAAGGGAGGTTGTGCATACCATCGCGGGTGGGGAAGATGCAGTCGAAGTTTGTGAAGATTTTGTCGGTTGTGAATGCGATGAATTCTCATCCACACCAAAACACCTTGCCGAGGAGGTGGTACACATCAAATCTGTTGGTGAAGGTGACAGTGAGCCCTATCGACGGAGTCCTAGAGTTTGGACGCACTTCATCCAGTCGGAACATCACCGGCGAGCCCGCCGGGAGGTGGGCGAAGCCCACACGGAGGAACCACTCGAAAAACCCCCTTGCACCCCTCCAGCATGAGAACGCCCACACGCGGAGCATCCTCTCCACGACAACGCCGGCCGAATATCGTCTCTCCGGCACGGTCGGTGGGAGCTCGAAGGTGGGGCCGTTGTACTGCATCCTCGCCTCGCTTTGAGACTGCTCTGGATTTTAGTGAAGAAGAGAAGGGGCGGCGCAAATGGATGTGTGGAGAATAGGTGGAGGGGTGGTGGTTTACATACGGAAAGGGGAAGGGAAGGGGAGTGGCACCGGCCGCGCTTTGGATTTGCTACATTCAAACGAGCTGCGTCGATCGATATGCCACTTTAATTGCCAACAGGTTTTAATTGCCACATTGAATAGATGCGAGTGGATCAAAAAGTGTGCAACAATGCTCTACATCGAGGAGACACGCGTGGGAGATGATACGAACCAGCGGTAGCAACCGTCCCTGCGTCCGTGGCGGCTCGCGTGAAAATGAGGCCGGTCAGCGTCCGTGGTGGCTCGCGTGAAAAAGAGGTCGGTCAGCGCATTGTGGCAGTGTGCGGTGGCGCATGCAGGTAGGCTAGCTACGTGCATGCATGCAGGCTAGCTGGACATGTCGTGCATGCATAACGGGCTTCTGTCGTTGCGGGGCACACACGACCCAAGTCTAACCACGGCCCAACGGGCTAACCGTGGCACCCTCCGCCGCGACCCCACTCATCAGGTCCAATGGGCGACACAGTCAGCGCGGCCCCACTCGTCAGAGTTAACGGTCAAAGCACTGGCTCGACGACATCCACCGTTTGTGACCAGTTCTGAGGGTTTCAGGCAAGGGAGTGGGGAAAAGTGAGCAAAAGTTAAGAGCGTGGGGATGAATGAGTATGGCTAAGGAACCAGGGGCACAAATGTAAAAAACCCAAGAATAAATGGGACCTAAGAAGGCCAAAAGATAACATGGGCTGGAAATGGCCCAATGGAATAATGGGTCGTTAATGGGTATAAAGCGATACATTGTTCATTACGGGCCAGTTTCACCATGGGTCGTTAATGGGCCAAGAGTTACAAAGGGCCTCATATGGGCCGAAAGACGTCATGGGCCATACATGGGCCAGAAGTTACAACACGCTGGAATCATATTGGACGACCCAAATGACACTACTGGCCTAATTCAGATAGGCCATAATGGGTCGTGAGTTAGCGGGCTGTAAATGGGCTATATGCGAACAGGCCGCTAGCAGGCTTTAAGTGGGCCTGTCGTTACCTTTTGACCAGGTCAAATGGGCCGACCTTTTGACTTGAATGGGCCACTGTTGGGCTGAGACACGTGTCGACGTATCATAGGCGCGTCCCATCCATTCGCTGGATGACAACTGTCCGAACGCTGGGCCGACACATGGATCTGCCAGCAAATGAGAATTTTACATGTGGAAAATCCCCATTGGTCTGGGCTGTTAATGGGTTATCGGATCCAAATCGGAACCCGATAGCTTAACGGTGACCCGTTACGGTGGATACCATGTGTCGGTTACCCTTGACGAAAGCACTTCCATGACGCGCCATTTATCGTCATGGAAGTGGACACTTCCGTGATGATAATTTTGGTAATGTCATGGAACACTTCTATGACAGCACAGGCATGACTATCTTGATTCTATCATAAAATCATCATGGACGTACATGCATGATAGAAAAGGTGACCTACTATGACAAACACGTATCATCACGGAAGTGTATTTTTTGTAGTTGTAACTCCGATTGTGCTGAGATTTTAAAATGACTTTTTTCCGGATATTATCTTTCTTGCGGTGAAAGAAGGGCAGCAACCGCCTTACGAGGTGGCCACTACCCACCACCACGCGCCTGGGGGGGCCTTGGTGTCTAGTGGTGGCTTTGGGCCTCCGTTTGCATTGATTCCACCTCCCAAAAATCACATATATTCCAAAATAAATCTCCGTAAATTTTTATCGCGTTTGGACTTCGTTTGATATGGATATTCTGCGAAACAAAAAACATGCAACAAAAAGGAACTGGCACTGGGCATTGGATCAATATGTTAGTCCCAAAAAAATTATATAAAATGTTGCCAAAAGTATGTAAAAGTTTTATAATTTTGGCATGGAAAAATAAAAAATTATAGATACGACGAAGACGTATCAATATCTTATATGGAGAGCCTCCCTAGCCTCCTCTCTTGATGGGCTTCATCCAAAGGCTCACAATGAGCCTAATCCTCTCCCAATCGCTTCTTTACGAGTTGAGGATCCCGTGGGATCGAATGGGGACGAAATCGGTGAACAATCATATCTGTAAGGGCAACTTTTGGAGTTGTTTGCACGTCAAACGACCGCGCGTTGTTGTTCGGAACGTCGTCTTTTACTCTGACCTCCTCCGGTAAAACGACCGCCAAATCTTCATACGAACTCGGAATTTGATGCTCTTGGGCTTGTTGGATTCATATGATCGACGCCATTCCATTTCTGGTATTAGATCTTGATTTGGAGCACTTTGGAGAATGACCTTTTCTGACCTCCGAAATGGCCAAGTCTGCCTCCTGGGTGTCTTCGTATTGAACTCCTCCTTGGTTCTTTCATCGTGCTTGGTCCTAGGTTGCTCCAAAACACCTGTAGACACAAGAAAACAAAGAAAGCTAATAAAAACCAACTAAATTACTAAATGTGCAATGCTCCCAATGATAAGTGCAAGAGGTAAACATGCACAATGGACATCTATTTGGTTCAATGGGACATGATATATAAAGAGAACATGCAACAAATGAGCTCTAGAAATGCGTAAAATATAGATCCATCAAGCTCCCCGTGCTTAAACCTTGCTCGTCCTCGAGTAAGAAGGTTGACTATGAAAATCTCATTGCTACCAACTCTAAAGCATATATTGAACCAAACCCCAAAAGTGATATCCATGTTCGTCGTGCAAGCATGGAAAAGTTAACTAGCAAGGGAGTAATACAAGCTATATCCTCTTAGTTCCATTGCCATGGAGGTTAAGAAAGAGGAAAATATTTTTGTGGAGCCCAAATTCCCATTGCCAAAGGTTTAGAGAGAATGTCAATATTATGTTAGGAACACAACAGTAACTATCAATGACAAAAGAAATCAAGCATCAACGATCGCTTCAAAAACACCAACATGGGGCATACCAGGTACAATAGCAAAATCGTCTGTCTGTCTGTGTTATTCCACCACTCAACTACCTATGCAGCATTGAGCGCAAGCCTATGCCTCGCGCTTAAGGGAATGATAGAAAATTGTTGGGGTTTTGAGAAGTCAAAAACAAAGAAAGTCTTGTATCAATGCAGCTAACCATTCGGAATGGAGAAGGCCCTATGATCGATGTCAACACAAGGAGTAGTGATCGCCATGCAACTAGGATGCACATAGAGCTATGAATATGTGAAAGTTATCCTATGGACTAAGTGGGGGTGCATCCAACTTGCTTGCTCATGAAGAACTCAAGCTTTTGAGGATGCTCGTCATCGGAATATACAAGCCAAGTTCTATAGTCTAGGTTCCCCACTAGTATGAAATATGAAGCTCATGAAACTTTCTACTTTACAATGCATGAAGTGGTGCTACTTTGAAGCACATGTGTGGTAAAAGGATAGTAGCATGCCCCCTCTCTCTTTTTCTCTCATTTTTTAGAACAGTCTCATGGACCTCATACCCACTTTTTCAAGGACTCATGAGTCTCAACTATTATTTTCCTCCTCCTTTTTTGTTTTTAAGAACAATTTCATGGACCTCATCCTCACTTTTTTGAGGACTTATAAGTCTCCACCATTCTTTTCCTCACTGGGGCATGCTCTAATAGTGATGACCATCACAGTTTTGTAATGACACACTTCAACTGAATGTTATCATAACTCAAAATTCAAAACATGAGAGAAACTCTATGCGATGATGCCTCTGGTAGTGTACCAGTATGTGCAATGATCAGGCGTAGCATAGACATCAAAAAACACACAAGCCATGAAAATATCGAGCTAGCCATACTATGATCATGCAAGGCAAATGAGAACATGTCTATAATCATGTAATGTAAAATGATGGTAGTGCATAGTGATATGCTCGGGATGGCTATTGAAATGCCATGTAGGTAGGTATGGTGGCTGTTTTATGGAGATGGGGTGTCTTATGTGTAGGAGAACAAGAAAAAGTCCTCCCACAGGTTTGGAAGAACATATTGAAAAGTTTGCTCCAAGTCCCAATGTGAGAGTGTGAAATGCACGGAACCGTAGAGGCTAGCAATAAAAGATGAATGGAAGTGCAAAAGGTTTCGAACTGGCCTTAGTCATAAAGAACTCAAACACTACATATGAGCATCACGGTGTCATGTTGCATAAGACTCAAAAGCTAAGTACCCCGAGGGGATAGTTGGCGGAGATAACCACGGGGTCCTGTTCATCAAACCCCCACCGGGAACTGTTCATCCAACCCCCAACAATGGTCACTGTTCATCAAGAGGCAACAACAAGTGCGATCGGCTTCAGTTAGCAGCAGTAGCGAAGGAATCGCTTGGGTTCAGTTAATAGCCAAGGGATGGATCGCTTGGGTTCCGTAACATAGTAGTGCAATCGCTCGGGTTCAGTAAGCGAACGCCTCGCTCGGGTTCAGTTAGAGCCCAACGCCTCACACACACATGCGTACGTGTACGAGAGAAACGCGCAAACCTCCGTGCATCGCTCAGCCCTGTCCACCCACCGTTACCGGGAACTCCCCGATATTTTCCTCACCCTCGCTTCTACCATGATTTTTCCCGTCATGGACGGCCCAAAGAATGTCATGTAGGTGAATCCCCGGCCCACCCATGACGAAAAGCCCATTTTCTGTCATGATTTTTTGTCATAGAAGTAGGAGCCCACCACATCTATGATGATACGTGCTTTTGTCACAATTATCGTCATAGAAATGTCATAAGTAAGACAGAAAAAATCGTTCAGCCCAAAATGTCACAGATGTGTCTTTTTTTTTGTAGTGACTACTCGCGGTCGGCGGCGGTATCCACGTAGTAGTAGGCACCCTCGGGGTAGTAGTAGTCATTGGTAGCATCGTGTGGCTCCTGGGATCCGTCATATGATCGCACCAATCGGGTATAGGGGAAAGAAGTAGCAAAGGAACCATGAGTACTCATCCAAAGTACTCGCAAGACTCACATCAGAACTATTAATTCTATGTATGCATCAATATCAATGGAATGGGCTGTCTCTGTGGACTAAACTACAGAATGCTAGAATAGAGGGGAAAGCCTAGCCTATCGAAGACTAGCGTCATCAAGCATCTTGCAGCATTTAGAAGAGTACACAATAACATATTATAAAGTAAGTATGTTGTAGCATTAACGCCCAGAGATCCTTTCTCGACTCCCTGCGAGAAAGCAATCCCGAAGCCATCATATACAATTCATGCCTCAACATCCAGTTCTAGTTGTATCGATCGGGATACAACTCCAAGCGTCCATTATCGTGGACACGGCTATTCGAATAGATTAAACTTCCCTGCAGGGGTGCACAATGATGACCCATATGTATAGGGGATCTACCATAGTCCTTTCGATAAGTGAGAGTGTCGAACCCAACGAGGAGTAGAAGGAAATGACAAGCGGTTTTCAGCAAGGTAGTCTCTGCAAGCACTGAAATTATCGGTAACAGATAGTTGTGTGATAAGATAATTCATAACGGGTAATAAGTAACAAAAAGCAACTCAAGTGCAGCAAGGTAGCCCAATCCTTTTTATAGCAAAGGATAATCTTGGACTTACTCTTATATAAAGCAAAGCGCTCCCGAGAACACATGGGAATTGTCAAGTTAGTTTTCATCATGCTCATATGATTAACGTTCGTTACTTTGATAATTTGATATGTGGGTGGACCGATGCTTGGGTGTTGTCCTTGCTTGGACAAGACTCCCACTTAAGATTAACCCCTCTCGCAAACATCTGCAACTACAAAAGAAGAATTAAGATAGATCTAACCATAGCATGAAACATGTGGATCCAAATCAGCCCCTTACGAAGCAACGCATAAACTAGGGTTTAAGCTTCTGTCACTATAGAAACCCATCATGTACTTATTACTTCCCAATGCCTTCCCCTAGGCCTAAACAATGGTGAAGTGTCATGTAGTCAACGTTCACATAACACCACTAAAGGAGAGACACCATACATCTCATCAAAATATCGAACGAATACCAAATTCACATGATTACTTATAACAAGACTTCTCCCATGTCCTCAAGAACAAATGTAACTACTCACAAAGCATATTCATGTTCATAATCAGAGGGATATTGAATAGCATTAAGGATCTGAACATATGATCTTCCACCGAATAAACCAACTAGCATCAACTACAAGGAGTAATCAACACTACTAGCAACCCACAAGTACCAATCTGAGGTTTTGAGACAAAGATCGGATACAAGAGATGAACTAGGGTTTGAGAGGAGATTGTGCTGGTGAAGAGGTTGATGGAGATTGACCCCGTCTCGATGAGAGGATCATTGGTGATGACTATGGCGATGATTTCCCCCTCTGGGAGGGAAGTTTCCCCGGCATAACAGCTCCGCCGGAGCCCTAGATTGCTTCTGCCCAAGTTCCGTCTCGAGACGGCAGCGCTGCGTCCTGAAAGCTTCCTCTTGATTTTTTCCAGGTCAAAACACATCATATAGCAGAAGATGGGCACCGGAGGCTTGCCAGGTGGCCCACAAGGCAGGGGCGCGCCCTCCACCCTTGTAGCTGCCTAGTGGGTCCCCTCTGGTACTTTCTTCGCCCAATATTTTTTTATATTCCAAAATAATTCTCCTTAAATTTTCAGGACTTTTGGAGCTGTGCAGAATAGGTCTATCAGATTTTCTCCTTTTCGGTCCAAAATTCCAGCTACCGGCATTCTCCCTCTTTCTGTAAACCTTGTAAAATAAGAGAGAAAAGGCATAAGTGTTGTGCCATAATGTGTAATAACAACCCATAATGCAATAAATATCAATATAAAAGCATGATGCAAAATGGACGTATCACACAAACTTACCCAACGCGCTCGATCAACTCCGGCCGGACACACCATCAGGTCATGACCGGCCTCGGCCGATCAACACACCGCAGTCCTACCTAGGCTCAACAGAGAGGCCAACACACCGATCTACATCCTAAGCACGCAGGGGTCTTGGGCCCATCGCCCTTTACATTCCTGCACGTTGCGTGGACGGCCGGGATCTGTCCTGGCAACCTCCTTATACAAGGCAGGTGCTTACGCGGGCCACTGATGACCCACAAGTATAGGGGATCACTCGTAGTCCTTTCGATAAGTAAGAGTGTCAAACCTAACAAGGAGCAAAAGGAAACGACAAGTAGTTTCCAGCAAGGTATTGTGTGCAAGCACTGAAATTATAAGTAACGAGTAGTTTGATAGCAAGATAATTTGTAACTAGAAAGTAACAGTAACGGTAACAAAAGTGCAACAAGGTAGCCCAGTCCTTTTGAGGCAAAGGACAGGCCAAAACTGTCTCTTATGATAAGCAAAGCATTCCTGAGGGTACACGGGAATTTCATCTAGTCACTTCCATCATGTTTGTTTTATTCGTGTTTGCTACTTTGATAATTTGATATGTGGGTGGACTGGTGCTTAGGTGCTATTATTACTTGAACAAACCTCCTACTTATGATTAACCCCCTCGCAAGCATCCGCAACTACGAGAAAAGTATTAAGGTAAAATCTAACCATAGCATTAAACTTTTGGATCCAAATCAGTCCCTTACGAAGTAGCGCATAAACTAGGGGTTAAGCTTCTGTCACTCTCGCAACCCATCATCTAATAACTACTCCACAATGCATTCCTTTAGGCCCTAATAAGGTGAAATGTCATGTAGTCGATGTTCACATGACACCACTAAGGGAATCACGACATACATACCATCAAAGTATCGAACACATATCAAGTTCAGATGATTACTGCAACAAGATTTCTCTCGTGACTTCAAGAACAAAAGTTACTACTCATAGATGATAATCATGCTCAAGATCAGAGGGGTATTAAATAGCATAATGGATCTAAATAGATAATCTTCCACCAAATAAACCATAGAGTAATCAACTACAAGATGTAATCAACACTACTAGTCACCCACAAGCACCAATCTATGGTTGTGGTACAAAGATTGAACACAAGAGATGAACTAGGGTTTGAGAGGAGACGGTGTTGTTGAAGATGTTGATGGAGAATGCCCTCCCCAAGATGGGAGAGTTGTTGGTGATGATGATGACGATGATTTCCCCCTCCGGGAGGGAAGTTCCCCCGGCGGAATCGCTCTGCCGGAGGCCAAAAGTGCCCCTGTCCAAGTTCCGCCTTGATACGGCGGCGCTTCGTCCCGAAAGTCCTCCTCTTATTTTTTTTCTAGGTTAAAGTGACTTATATACCAAAAGAGGGGCACCGGAGGTGGGCCGAGGAGGGCAGAACCCACCAGGCGCGCTGGGCTCTCGGCACGCCAGTGGGTTGTGCCCACAGTAGCCCCCTCTGGTAGTTATTTGCTCCAATAATTCTTATATATTCCATAAAAATTCCTCGTGGAGTTTCATCTCATTTGGAGATGTGCAGAATAGGTGGCCTGACGTAGCTTTTTTAGGTCCAGAATTCCAGCTGCTGGTATTCTCCCTGTTTGTGTGTACCTTGCATATTATGAGAGAAAAGGCATTAGAATTACTCCAAAAAGCATTATTATGCATAAAAATAATATAAATAACAGTAGGAAAACATGATGCAAAATGGACGTATCAACTCCCCCAAGCTTAGACCTCGCTTGTCCTCAAGCGAAAACGGAAACGAAAACATGTCCACATGCTTAGAGAGAGAGAGAGAGAGAGGTGTCGAGAAAAACAAAATACGGACATAGAAGCATCATGTATATTATTATAACAGCAACAAACTTCATAAACTTATCATGAGAAGTAAGAATTCATCACAACATTGAAGTATAAATCATAAACTCCATTGAAAATCAACAAAATATGTTCTCAGTCAACTTTGCAACTACGATTCATCATCTTTTTTGGAAGGTTCATGTATCAGAGCCTTATGGAAAGTCCACATACTCGACCATCATAAAGTCTTCTATGATTGCTAACACTCACCGCATACACATGAGCAAAAAGTTTCAACCGGACACATAGAAAGATAGGGGCTTATAGTTTCGCATCCCAATGTATTCACCTCAAGGGTGATGTCAACAATAATAATTCATGCCCGCCCATATCCAATTGGATATATATGCCAAGATCTTCCCTCACCACACAGTGTTTGCCAAAAGAGAAAATACAAAAGGAATAGAGAGAAATACTTTAACTCTTGCATAAAAGTAAATGCATGAAGGTAAAAGATAGGCCGTTCGCAGAGGGAAGCAGAGGTTTCCATGCGCTTTTTGTTTGTATGCTCAATCTCTTAGTGCAAAAGAACGTCATGTTATATTGCCCCTTACGATAGCAACCTTTATTGTGCAGTCTGTCGCTTTTATTCTTTGCCATCAGAAGTTCGTACAACGCTCAATTTTCTCTTACACTAAATGATCCAACACTTCTAGAAGCAATTTTGCCGGCAGACCCTCTAGGTTTGAACTCTGGGGTGCGCGCGGAGATCTCGCCCCCTACCTACCTGCACCTCGTCGCCTCGCTAGGATCTAAACTACCAAAGGAAACACACAAGAGACACAAGGTTTGTACTGGTTCAGGCCACCATTGTGGTGTAACACCCTACTCCAGTGTGTGGTGTGGTGGATTGCCTCTTGGGCTGATGATGAACAATACAAGGAAGAACAGCCTCGCGAGGGTTTGTTCTTGGCCGGTGCGACGAACTGCTAGGGGGAGTTCAGTCGCTCTCTCTCTCTAGATTGCTCGTTCTCTAGCTCTGTTCTTGATTCCGGATCCTGGATCCTGTGGGTGGCTAGTCCTATTTATAGGCAAAGGCCCTGGGCCTCTTCCCAAATATTGAGCGGGAAGGGTGCCAACAATTGGCCATTTTGAAGGGGAACATCTAGTACACTTATCCTGAGTAAAGTTGGTCCTCGCCTATCAAAGGCTCTGTTGGTGACGCCGGCTTGGGCTCCACGATGACTTCCTTCCTGCCGTTGCGACGGTCTTGGTCTTGTTGCACCGAAACGGGTGCCTTTGCTTGATGCTCTCGCTGCGCTTGCCCCTTTGCACCAAAGAGGAAATGAGGACACTGCTGGCTGGACCTCGCCTGGCGCCCTTGGTCGTCATGGCTTGCGTCATGGGCACCTCGTGAGGTACCCGCCTTGATCTCTCCGCCTCCTCATGAGCCAGCTGACGAGGCCGTGCTCGAGGAAGCTTCCTATCGTCCACCCATGAGGCTTGGCCCCTCGCGAGGTCTTGAGCTTGTCTTGATGAAGATGGGCCATCTTGGGCCACCTCGAGCCACACCGCAGGGCGCAGCGAGCAAGTCTGGGTACCCCCGTTCCCAGAACGCCGACAGTAGCCCCCGGGCCCAAGGCACGCCTGGACTTGGCTGAGCAGAGAAGCGAAGGGGCAAGTGCGAAGCGCCACGGGCCCTAACAGCCTGTGGCCTCGGGCGCCGCGTGGCGGTTGATTGGACGTGGGCGTCTCCACTTCCCCACGACGCCTCGACCACTGCATGAGTTGACCAGTCCCTGCATGCGAAGCGGGTCATGATTACCTGCGGTCGTGGAGGTCGACGGTTGGCCTTCCTCGGCTATAAGTACGGAACGGCGCGTGCCCTTCAGCCCATCTCTTCTTGCTTCTCCTTCTTCTCCATGGCTTCGTTGAAGAGGTTCTCGGCCGCGGAGAAAGGAAAGGCCCGCCAGGTAGAGCCTGACTCTCCCCCGGCCAAGCGCGGTCGAGGTCGTCCTCGCAAGCACCATGTGGCTCCCGTAGCGGCTCCCCGCGGCCATGGAGGCGATCTCCTGCGCGGCGACGGGTGTCAGGCCGTCGATGCGGGGCGCGCTACGGCCGTGCGACCCCCTAGGCCACGCTTCCGCTCGGCGGAGGTGCTGCCGGAGTTTGTCATGTGGTCGGTGGAGCCAACCAGCACCCGGCTCCGGCTTCCCCGCTTCTTCTTAGGTGAACTTCCGGCCGGCGCCCCGGGCGGCCTCTGGCTCTAGGCGGACGGTTGCTGTAGCCGGGCCTCCTGGGCTCCGCTGGAGGTCTCCGCAGCCGGGAGTGTGGCCTGACCGCGGTGGCAAGCGTTTGCCAGCGCGTGGTGCGAGCCGCGGTGCACCCTGCACTTCAAGTTCGACGGCGATGCCACCCTCTACGTGAGGGTGTTCGGGGAAGATGGTCGCCGTGCTGGGTGCTGCCTCGAGGACGACGACCGCGGCCGTGAGCCTAGCCCCGGTGACGATGAAGATGGCAGCGCGCGCGTGATCGGCGGCGCTCGGGGTTCGTCGAGCTTTGGCGTCTCTTCTTCGGACAGCGGCTCCTCCAGCGGTGGCCGCGACCAGCCCCCGCGCCCGCCTGGAGGGAGGTAGTGGGTCTGCCCGCCGTCGCGCCTCGGTGAAGCGCGAGAGGGAGTCCGCCTGAGCTCCGGAGGCAGTCCGAGCTCTCGCTGCGAGTTGGTGTCGGGCGAGTCGCGCCTGTTTTGTTCTTTTCCTTTTCCTGCGCAAGGAGACAGTAGTGTAGGGCCCCGCGGGGGCGTTCTTGGACTATTGCTATTAATTATCGTACTGTTTCCGCTATTTCGGTATTATGTTTTTGTGCCACATGCCTGCGCGTAGAAATTACTTAGCTCGGGGGGCTGTCGTGGCCTTTGCTTCCCGAGGCCGAGGCCTCGTCGAACGCTTCATGTCCTGCAAAGGTTAGTCTGGAGAGGTAGCTCGGCCTCGGTGTGGAGGCGACCGACCCAGTCTGTGTTCAGTGGCGCGGTGCCCGTGGGGCACGGACTGGAGGGGTGCTCCTGTAGTGGACCCGGGTAGGGAAGCCTCAAACGATAAGGGCAGAAAACACTCACGAGGGTGCCCGCGCTGCTCCCTCGCGAGACTTGCGCGAGAGAAATCGAGGCAGGAGAGCGAAAAAGGCAGAGAGTCACAAGCCAAAGACGGCAACAACTTCAATAAAACTTCAAATGGGAATGAACAAGCCAACTGCAGAAAGCAAATGAGAAAAGCCGCGTCCGGCACCTAATCTAGTCTTCGACGTCTTCTCACCAGCGCGGAGCTAAGTGCTGCCACTGGGCATGGGAGGGAGCCCCAGGGCCTGAGGCCGGCTCTCCTAAGACTCCGGGGCGTGTACAGCCCCAACTCATTATTACGTGAGACTGTCACGGGCGGCGAGCTTCCCAGGCACTGGCCTTCTTCACAGGCTCCGGGCCTTTCTCAGAAAAATAAATTTCACAGGCGTTTGCCTTCTTCACAGGCACTGGGCCTTTCATAGATAGATAAGCTTCACTGGCATTTGCCTTCTTCACAGGCACCGGGCCTTTTTCCAAAACGCAGCACTTCACAGGCATTCGCCTTCTTCACAGGCACCGGGCCTTTTTCCAAAATGTAGCGCTTCACATGCATTCGCCTTCTTCACGAGCACGGGCCTTTTCCAAAAGCATGGCGCTTCACGAGGTCGCCTTCTTCACAGGCTCTAGGCCTTTTTAGGGGTAAAACCTCCTTAGGTGCTGGATGTTCCATGCATTCTGGACGGGCACCCCCTCCTGAGTCTCCAAGCGCGCGGAGCCGGACCTGGAAACATGAACAACCTTGAACGGGCCCTCCCACATGGGAGAGAGCTTATGCAGTCCCTCCCTGGAGAGAACCCTTCCGAGCACGAGGTCCCATACCTCAAGAGTTCTGGGGCGGATGTTGCGGGAGTGGTATCGTCGCAGTGCTTGTTGGTACCTCGCCGCTCGTAGCGCGGCTTCCCGACGATGCTCCTCCCCCAGCACGAGGTCCGTCTCCCGCATGGCGTCCTGCTGCGCCTCGTCGAACGCCAGGACCCGTGCGGAACGATGTCTGACCTCATGAGGGAGGACTGCTTCAGCTCCATACACCAGGAAGAATGGGGTCTCGCATGTCGGCTTGGTCGCGGTTGTGCGGATGGACCACAATACGGACTGAAGCTCATCGTACCAGCCTCTGCCGCAGGCCTCCAGCTTCTTCTTGAATGTCCTGGTTTTGAGGCCCCTCAGGACCTCCGCAACACTGTGCTGACGAAGTACACAGGGTGTTCAACGAGGTTGGGAGTGCTGGTGTCGATGGCGCCCTCGGGAGACCGTGGCGCCTCCTGAGACAGTGGAGCCTCCAGTGGCTGGTCGCCAGGGGGAGGGGTCTCTTCTGTCCTGAGTGCATTTCCCCGCGGCGGCTGATCCTTCTCGGCTGTGGTAGTGGTCTCTATGAGTCTTCCTTGATCCTGCTTCGCCTTGACCCGGGCAGCTGCCGCGGCTTTGGTCCGACGCTCCTCCCTAACCGCCACCAGGGCTGCGCTGGCGGAGTAGGGAGTGGCTGCAAGGTAGAGCACCAGGGGTTATTGAGGGCACGGGGCCACCATTACCAGAGGGCTGGTTAGGTACCTCTTGAGATCTTGGAACGCCTTGTCGACCTCTTCATCCATTCAAAGGGCCCTTTTTCTTCATCAGTTGGAAGAAAGGCAGCGCTCGCTCCCCCAACTTGGAGATGAAGCGTCCTAGTGCGGTCACGCGCCCAGTGTGCTTCTGCATTTCTCTGAGGGTCTTTGGCGGGCTCATGTCCTCGACCGCCTGGACCTTTTCTGGGTTAGCCTCGACGCCTCGGTGGGACACGAGGAAGCCCAAGAGCTTGCCCGAGGGGACCCCAAACACACACTTCTCCGGGTTGAGCCGCAGGTTCACTGCGTTGAGGCCCGCGAAGGTTTCCTCCAGGTCTTGTATCAGGGTTCTGGCTTCCCGACACTTCACCACATTGTCATCGACGTAAGCCTCAACATTCTTCCCGAGCTACGGGCCCAAGGTGATGTGCATCAGCCGTTGAAAGGTCGCCCCTGCGTTGCGCAGCCCGAACGGCATGCATGTGTAGCAGTACACCCCACACGGGGTCAGGAAAGCCGTTTTTTCCACGTATTCTACCGCCATCTTGATCTGGTGATACCCAGAGAAGGCATCCAAGAAACACAACAGGTCGCTTTTCGGCGGTGGAATCGACGATCGATCGTCTGAGGAGCGGGAATGGATCCTGTGGGCAGGCTTTGTTGAGGTTGGTGAAGTCGACACACATACATTCCTTCCCCCCTTTCTTTGGCACGACAACCGGGTTAGCCAACCAATCTGGGTATCGGACCTCGCGAATGACCCCTGCAGCTTCCAGTTTGCGGGTCTCTTGGACGATAAAAGCCTGCTTTTCAGTGGACTGCCGTCTCGCTTTCGGCTTCACGGGGTGTACGTTGGGGCACACGTTGAGGTGATGCTCGATTACGCCTCTAGGGATCCCCGCCAGCTGATCAGGCTCCCATGCGAATACCTTCTTGTTCGCGCGCAAGAACTTGACTAGGGCCTCCTCCTGCTCGGGCTCGAGGTTGGCGCCTATGGTGAAGGTGGTGTTAGTGGATCCGTCCTCGTCGACCAGTATCTGCTTGGTTTCTGCCTTGTCCTGGGTGAACAGCTACTTCTTCTTGGCCGGCGCAGCCCCCCTGGGCTCAGGGGCGTCTGAGTCGGCGGGCTGCGCCAACGCCTCCGTCTTGAAGACGAGCTTGAGCACTTGCAACGCATCCCCGGTGTTTCCGGACACGGTGAGGACGCCGTTGCTCCCGGGCATCTTCATGAGGTTCTACGCTGGGTGAGTCGCGGCCATGAATCGGGCTAGTGCTGGGTAGCCGAGGATGGCGTTGTATGGGAGGCCGATGGGAGCGATGTCTAAGTTGATCAGCTCCGTGCGGAAGTTTTCGTAGGTGCCGAAGGTTACCGGGAGACGGATCTGCCCCAGGGAGCTAGATGAACCGCCCCCGACGCCCAAGAAGGGCCGGCTGGACTGAAGCCGCTTCGGCGGTATGTGGAGGAGGCTAAAGGCTTCAACCAAGAGCATGCTGAGGCTCGCGCCGCCGTCAATGAGAGTCCTGGTGACAGCCACCTGGCAGATGGTGGGGGTGCAGAGCATTGGGAGCGCGCCCGAGCAGGCTGAGTTGGTGGGGTGGTCCTCCGAGCTGAAGGCCAGATCAGCCTTGGGCGCCGACCGACCTGGGGGAGCCCCCTGCCACGCACAGGCAGCGCTGATCTGGCGGACGAATGGCTTGACGTGGCGGCCTGAAGGTGGCGCCTGTGAGCTGCCCAGGAGAGCTGCGACGACCGAGGGCGCCGGCGCAGCATGGTGGGCGAGGAAGAGGTTGCGCAACTCCTCCCAAGAGGCCGCGGAAGCCGCTGGCAGGTGGAGTAGCCACATGCGCGGGGTGTCGGTGAGGGCCATGGGGAGCCAGTTGGCCATGACCCTATCGTCACCCCCTGCTTCGAGGACGGACTCCTCGTACGCCAGCAGGAAGGCCAGTGGATCAGTCGTGCCGTTGTAACGCGGTGGCATCTCCGGCTTGAACTTGTTCGGCCACCGCACCTGTCGCAAGGCTGGGGCCAAGGCTCGGAGCCCCCTGGCCCCCGCGCTGGCGCCGGCGGCCGGAGTGGGCGGCACGCTGCTCATCGTAGGGCGAGTCGCGATGTCGGCGGAGAGCGGGTCGGCGGAAGGGAAAGCTCCGGCGCACCCCTACCTGGCGCGCCAAATGTCGGATTTCGGGTTCCGGCAGACCCTCTAGGTTCGAACTCTGGGGTGCGTGCGGAGATCTCGCCCCCTACCTACCTACACCTCGTCGCCTCGCTAGGATATAAACTACCAAAGGAACAACACAAGAGACACAAGGTTTATAATGGTTTGGGCCACCATTGTGGTGTAACACCCTACTCCAGTGTGTGGTGTGGTGGATTGCCTCTTGGGCTGATGATGAACAATACAAGGAAGAACAGCCTCGTGAGGGTCTGTTCTTGGACGGTGCGACGAACTGCTAAGGGGAGTTCAGTCGCTCTCTCTCTCTAGATTGCTTGTTCTCTAGCTCTGTTCTTGATTCCGGATCCTGGATCCTGTGGGTGGCTAGTCCTATTTATAGGCAAAGGCCCTGGGCCTCTTCCCAAATATTGAGCGGGAAGGGCGCCAACAATTAGCCATTTGAAGGGAACATCTAGTACACTTATCTGACTAAAGTTGGTCCTCGCTTTGTCAAAGGCTCTGGTGGTGGCCTTGGCTTGGGCTTCACGATGACTTCCTTCCTGCCGAAGCGACGGTCTTGGTCTTGTTGCATCAAGCGGGTGCCTTTGCTTGATGCTCTTGCTGCGCTTGCCCCTTTGCACCAAAGAGGAAATGAGGACATTTGCTGGCTGGCGCCCCCTGGCGCCCTTGGTCATCATGGCTTGCGTCATGGGCACCTCATGAGGTACCCGCCTTGATCTCTCCGCCTCCTCATGAGCCAGCCTGACGAGGCCGTGCACGAGGAAGCTTCTGTTGTCCGCCCATGAATCTTGGCCCATCGCGAGGTCTTGAGCTTGTCTTGATGAAGATGGGCCGTACTGGGCCACCCCTCGAGCCACGCCGCAGGCCGCAGGCAGGCAAGTCTGGGTACCCCCGTTCCCAGAATGCTGACAAATTTTTATTGCCTTATTACACCGATGACAACTTACTTGAAGGATCTTACTCAATCCATAGGTAGGTATGGTGGACTCTCAAAACAATATTTGAGTTTAAGGGTTTTTTTGGATGCAGAAGTAGTATCTCTACTTAGTGCGGAATTTTTGGCTAGCAAAGATGGGGGGCAAGCACCACATGTTAAAGGATCTATGAGAATATAACTTCTATGTGAATATGAACAAACATAAATCATTACATTGTCTTCCTTGTACAACGTCTACAATTTTGGCATATAATATTTTGATGGGGGCTCACAATCACAAAAGATGTCCAAGATAGTGTATTTTCATGTGAATGTTCTCTTCCCTTATTAATTCTTTCATGAATTGCATCATTGACCAATGCTATGTTTGTAAATCTCCAACAAAATTTTCTACTTATACTCTTTCTTATGTGATGTCACTACTTACCATAAGATTAGCATATTGATACGTCTCCAACGTATCTATAATTTATGAAGTATTCATGCTATTATACTATCCTTCTAGGATGTTTTATATGCATTTATATGATATTTTATATGATTTTGGGACTAACCTATTAACCTAGAGCCCGTGCAGTTTACATTTTCTCCTTGTTTTAGAGTATCGTAGAAAAAGAAAACTAAACGGAGTCAATTGACGTGCCACTTGACGGAGATCATTTTGGACCGAAGAAGCCCACGGAGTACCGAAGCAGGCGAGAAGAGTCCGGGCTGCCCACGAGGGTGGGGCGCGCCCACCCCTAGGGCGCCCCGCCTCGTGGACAGCCCGGAGACCCCGACGTGAAAACAACGCAAAACTCTTCTATATATACCCAAACTTCCAGAAAGAAACCTAGATCGGAAGTTCCGCCGCCGCAAGCCTCTGTAGCCACGAGAAGTCAATCTAGGCCCTCTCCGGCACCCTGCCGGCGGGGGCCATCATCATCGGTGTCCATGGAGGAGTATCCCAGATGGGCCATCATCACCATGAAGGCCAAGGACCAGAGGGTGGAGGCCATGGAGGAGGAAGCACAAGGGGGAGAACCTCTCCTCCTCTCTTCCGGTGGCGCCGGAGTGCCATCGGGAGGGGAATCACGCCACGGTGATCGTCTTCATCAACATCACCATCATCATCACCATCCTCATCTCTTTTACGCGGTCCACTCTCCCGCACCCCGCTGTAATCCCTACTTGAACATAGTGCTTTATGCCACATATTATGATCCAATGATGTGTTGCCATCCTATGATGTTTTGAGTAGATATCTTTTGTCTTTGGGTTGATTGATGATCTAGATTGGTATGAGTTGTATGTTTTACTTTGGTGCTGTCCAATGGTGCTCTCGTGTCGGCATAGCGTGAGGGATTCCGTTGTAGGGTGTTGCAATCGTTCATGATTCGCTTATAGTGGGTTGGTGAGTGACTGAAACACAAACCCGAGTAAGAGGGATTGTTGCTTATGGGAATAAAGAGGACTTGATGCTTTAATGCCATGGTTGGGATTTACCTTAATGATCTTTAGTAGTTGCGGATTCTTGCTAGATTTCCAATCATAAGTGCATATGATCCAAGTAGAGAAAGTATGTTAGCTTATGCCTCTCCCTCATATGAAACTACAATAGTGATTACCGGTCTTGTTAACAATTGCCTAGGACAGTTCCGCACACCGATCCATCATTATTCCACACTCGCTATTTATATTATTCAGTAATATATTCTAACTTTATGATAACAAAACCTACTCTTATGTTTTAGCTCTCCGATACCATGCAAAGTTATTCTCTTCATACCCGCAACGTAGTTTTATTTCTCGTTTCTAGTTGGAAGCAAACGTTTGGTGTATGTAGAGTCGTATCAGTGGAAGATAGGGCTTGAGAGAATATTGATATTGATCTTACCTTTAGCTCTTTGTGGGTTCGACACTCCATACTTATCACTTCCACCTTTGGAAATTGCTATGATGATTCCCTGCACTTGGGGATTATCAAGCTCTTTTCTGGCGCCGTTGCCGGGGAGCAATAGCGTGGGGTTGATATTCTCGTGTGTGCTTGTTTGCTTTCTTCACTAAGTAGATTTTGTTTTTCTTTTTTGTTTCTGTTTAGTTGTGGGTGAAACATACAAAAAAATTTAAAAATGAAAATACAAAAAAAATACTTGCCTCTCATGCCTAAAAAGTTTTTCAAAAAGATAAGTGATTGGTAAGTTATGCATTGAAGAAGTGAGGGTCGACCTTGAGCACTTGTGTTCATGCTCACGGAAACAATATAGATTTTTTCATGGAAGTTTATCCGTAAATAATTATCCCCTTGTATATATTCATTGTATTATAAAAATAATGTGCCAAGCTTTGGTTTTAGGATGATTGGATTGCTTGTTTACTATGTGCAGAACAAAAACAGAAACTTTGGCTGTAGTGCATGAATTTACATTTTTCACTCGAAAGTCAAACGGGTCTGAAACGTTTTGCACATTACTTCTTTACAAATTTTCAAATTTTCATATTTATTTCATAATTTTAGGAGTTACAGAAGTTTACCAAACTTCCAGATTACTACAGACTGTCCTGTTTAAGACATATTTTGTTTTTGATGCATTGCTTGCTTGTTTTGATGAAACTATCGGTCTCTATCAGTGAATTAAGCCATGGAAAAGTTATATTACAGTATCTATAATGCAAAAACAAAATATGAATTGGTTTGCAAAAGTACTTATAGTAGTGATTTGCTTTGTTATACTAACGGGTCTCACAAAGTTTTCGTTAAGTTTTTGTGGATGAAGTGTTCGAAGAACGAGGAGTTACCGATGTGATAAGAATAAAGAGAAGCAAGAGTTCAAGCTTGGGGATTCCCAAGGCACCCCAAGTAAATATTTCAAAGTATACTCAAGCATCTAAGCTTGGGGATGCCCCGGTTGGCATCCCATCTTTCTTCTTCAACAATTATCGGTATACCTCAGTTTTTTTTTTGTTCACATGATTTGTGTCCTTTGTGTTTTTCTTTTTCTTTTAAGAACCATGCTAGCATGAGATGTCCCTTCATCAATTTATAGAATACTTCATGTGCTTCACTTAAATCTGTTAAGTATGATCTTATAGAATTGCTCTTTGTGCTTCACTTAATTCTTTTGAGTATGGTTTTATAGAATGCTTCATGTGCTTCACTTATACATTTTGAGCTTGGATATTGGTTAGTTGTAGAATGCTCCATGAACTTCACTTATATCTTTTGGAGTATGAATAATACTATCATTTAAAGTGGGTTTGGAAGAGTGTCAACTTTAGGAATTAGTGATCCCACTATTTTGGAGGGTGTTGAATCTTAGTGTGATATTTATGAAAGTGGATTTGGAAGAGTGTGAACTTTAGCTAGTAATGATTCCACTATTTCAGAAGAGGTTACAATTGAGTATGAAAACAAAATTTCTATCCATGATACTATTGAAAATTATTATGAGGGAGGAATATATGCTTGTATGAGTTGCAATAATATCAAGTTTCCTCTCTATGTGCTTAAAGTTTTGAAGTTATACTTGTTTTGCCTTCCTATGCTAGTTGATTCTTGTTCCCATAAGTTGTGTGCTCACAAAATCCCTAGGCATATGAATTAGGTTATATTTAAATGTGCTAGTCATATTCTTCAAGATGCTCTCCTTGTGCTTCAGTTCCTATCTTTTATGTGAGCATCATTGAAATCATCATGCCTAGCTAAAAGGCATTAAAGAAAAGCGCTTGTTGGGAGACAGCCCAATATTTACCCTTACTGTTTTTGTGTGTTTACATGATTAAGCTACTGTATTAATCATGTTTTATAGCTTTTTTTTCAATAAAGTGCCAAGTAAGACCTTTGGGAAGACTTGGGTGAAAGTTAATGTGATCTTGCTGTCAAAAAACAGAAACTTTGCGCTCACGAGAATAGATGTCATTTTTTACAGAAGAGTGATTTTGAGTTAATTATTTTTGCAAAAGATTAATAGACAAATTCCTCACGTCCACCAATTTATTTCATAATTTTTGGAGTAGCAGAAGTATGGTTTATGTTCAGATCATTATTAGACTGTTCTGTTTCTGACAGATTCTGTTTTCATTGCATAGTTTGCTTGTTTTCTAGTTTCTATGGCTTATATTCCTCAATATAAATTGTAGAAATGATATGGTACAGTAGGAATTGTGTGAGAAAAATTATGAACCTTGTCTTTGATAGTACCAAAGTGAATGGTTTGCTCTTTATCATACTAACCTATCTCACGAAGTTTGGTTAAGTTTTGTGTGATTGAAGTTTTCAAGTTTTGGGTGAGATATCGATATGAGGAGAATAAGGAGTGGAAAGACCCTAAGCTTGGGGATGCCCAAGGCACCCCAAGGTAATATCCAAGGAAGACTCAAGTGCCTAAGCTTGGGGATGCTTCGGAAGGCATCCCTTCTTTCGTCTTCAAAACTATCGGTATACCTTACTCGGAGCTATATTTTTATTCGTCACATGATATGTGTTTTGCTTGGAGCGTGTTTTCGATTTTACTTGCTGTTTGAATAAAATCATTGGATCTGAAATATTGAATGAAAAAGAATCCTCCCATGGCTAGTTAATTATTTGCCTACTCAGTCTTCTTCACTCATATCTTTAGTTTGTCATTTACTCATGTGCTTCATGTATATCCTATGAGTAAATGGTTGAATAAATTGAATGTCATAAATCTGAATTTATATATGTTTCATATGCTTATAACATGGGGAATAATGACTTCACACATAATAAGTATAGGTAGTAAACTTATTGAAAGTTAGCAAACGTAGAATTGGTCACTTGAACAATTCATGAAAGAATATTGAAGGAAGAGAGGTTTCACATATAAATATACTATCTTGGACATATTTTATGATTGGAAGCACTCATTAAAATATGACATGCTAAAAGAGCTGATGTTGGACAAGGAAGACAACGTAATGGGTTATGTTTTCTTATATCTGAAATAAAGTATATTGTCATGGATCATCCAACATGTTGAGCTTGCCTTTCCCCCTCATGCTAGCCAAATTCTTTGCACCAAGTAGAGATACTACTTGTGCTTACCAAAACCCTTAAACCAATTTTGCCATGAGAGTCCACCATATCTACCAATGGATTGAGTAAGATCCTTCAAGTAAGTTGTCATCGGTGCAAGCAATAAAAATTGCTCTCTAAATATGTATGATTGATTGGTGTGGAGGAAATAAGCTTTATACGATCTTGTGATGTGGAAGAAATAAAAGCGACGAACTGCATAATAAAGGTTCATATCACAAGGGGCAATATAAAGTGACGTTCTTTCGCATTAAGATTTTGTGAATCCAACCCTGAAAGCGCATGGCAACCTCTGCTTCCCTCTGCGAAGGGCCTACCTTTTATTATTATCTTCTACCTTATGCAAGAGTCATGGTGATCTTAACCTTTCCTTTTTACATTTTATCCTTTGGCAAGCACAGGGTGTTACAAAGATCCTGATATATATATCTAATTGGATGTAAGTTAGCATGAGCTATTATTGTTGACATTACCCTTGAGCTAAAAGTTTGGGAGGTGAAACTATAAGCCCCTATCTTTCTCTGCATCCGATTAAAATTCCATAACCACAAGTATTGCGTGAGTGTTAGCAATTGTGAAAGACTAAATGATAGTTGAGTATGTGGAGTTTGCTAAATCAAAGCTCTGACATAGACTCTTCCTGAAAATAAGATGAATTGCAATTGTTTGATGACTGAGAATATTGTTTGTTAGTTTTCAAGAAAGTTTATGATCTATACTTTAACATGTGATTTGCTTGTTACTTGATCATGCAATGTTTTATGAGATGAGCTATTGTTATGACATATAATGATGCTAGAAAAATTGATTAGAATTATCATTGATCAAACTTATGCACTTGCTAGCATTCACACTTCATAAATTATTTCTTTTACCATTTACCTACTCGAGGACGAGCAGGAATTAAGCTTGGGGATGCTGATACGTCTCCATTGTATCTATAATTTATGAAGTATTCATGCTATTATACTATCCTTCTAGGATGTTTTATATGCATTTATATGATATTTCATATGACTTTTGGGACTAACCTATTAACCTAGAGCCCAGTGCCAGTTTCTGTTTTCTCCTTGTTTTAGAGTATCTAGAAAAGGAAAACTAAACGGAGTCCAATTGACGTGCCACTTGACGGAGATCATTTTTGGACCAGAAGAAGCCCACGGAGTACCAGAAGCAGGCCAGAAGAGTCCCGGGCTGCCCACGAGGGTGGTGGGCGTGCCCCGCTGCCTCGTGGATAGCCCGGAGACCCTCCCTGACGTGAAATCAACGCAAAACTCTTCTATATATACCCAAACTTCTAGAAGAAACCTAGATCGGAAGTTCCGCCGCCGCAAGCCTCTGTAGCCACGAGAAGTCAATCTAGGCCCTCTCCGGCACCCTGCCGGAGGGGGCCATCATCATCGATGGCCATGAAGGAGTGTTCCGGAGGGGCCATCATCACCATTAAGGCCAAGGACCAGAGGGTGGAGGCCATGGAGGAGGAAGCACAAGGGCGAGAACCGCTCCTCCTCTCTTCCGGTGGCGCCGGAGTGCCATCGGGAGGGGAATCATCGCCACGGTGATCGTCTTCATCAACATCACCATCATCATCACCAACCTCATCTCTTTTACACGGTTCACTCTCCCGCACCCCGCTGTAATCCCTACTTGAACATAGTGCTTTATGCCACATATTATGATCCAATGATGTGTTGCCATCCTATGATGTTTTGAGTAGATATCTTTTGTCTTTGGGTTGATTGATGATCTAGATTGGTATGAGTTGTATGTTTTACTTTGGTGCTGTCCTATGGTGCCCTCCGTGTCGGCATAGCGTGAGGGATTCAGCTGTAGGGTGTTGCAATACATTCATGATTCGCTTATAGTGGGTTGGTGAGTGGTGAAACACAAACCCGAGTAAGAGGGATTGTTGCTTATGGGAATAAAGAGGACTTGATGCTTTAATGCTATGGTTGGGTTTTACCTTAATGATCTTTAGTAGTTGCGGATGCTTGCTAGAGTTCCAATCATAAGTGCATATGATCCAAGTAGAGAAAGTATGTTAGCTTATGCCTCTCCCTCATATGAAACTGCAATAGTGATTACCGGTCTTGTTAACAATTGCCTAGGACAATTGCGCACACCGATCCATCATTATTACACACTCGCTATTTATATTATTTAGTAATATATTCTAACTTTATGATAACAGCACCTACTCTTATGTTTTAGCTCTCCGATACCATGCAAAGTTATTCTCTTTATACCCGCAACGTAGTTTTATTTCTCGTTTCTAGTTGGAAGCAAACGTTTGGTGTACGTAGAGTCGTATCAGTGGCAGATAGGGCTTGCGAGAATATTGATCTTTCCTTTAGCTCCTTATGGGTTCGACACTCCATACTTATCACTTCCACCTTTGGAAATTGCTATGATGATTCCCTGCACTTGGGGATTATCACATATGATCTTTTTCATTTATTTCCTTTCTTTTTATTGAACATGAAAGTAAAGAAAACAAAACTCAAACTAAACTTTATTATATATCTCGCACGCGATTACAAGGATAGATCACTAAGCAAACACTCGAAAAGAAAGGATCGAACTAAGCTTTTATTCAACTAAAGCAAAAGATAACTATGGATCGAACTAAGATAAGTAAAAGCAAAAGATACTGGAGGTGATATGATACCGGGGCACCTCCCCCAAGCTTGGCACAAGCCAAGGGGAGTGCCCATCCTGATACTCAAGTTTCCTTTGGTGATGAAGAAGGAGGTGGTGGTGATGAAGTAGAGGGTTTGTCCTTCTTTTTCTCGAGCTTACTCAGAGGGTAAAGTTATCTATCCTCAACTCATCGTTCTCCATCTCAAGCTTTACTATCCTCTTGCATAACGCCTCCATGCTCTCATGCTTGAAACAAGGAGGGACTGGTTCATCTTCATCCTCCTCATCGGAGAACCATATGTAGGGATAGGTGTCCTTGACGATATTTTTATCTAAAGGTTGATAAGAAACTAGACATTCCTCCTCGGAATTTTGAGACGACATATTTTCACATCTATCAGGAAAACAGCAAGAAAAGAGAACAAAAGATTTCTCCGCAATACGGTGGTCAATAGGTTCGGAGGGTATATAAAGATTTTTTATCTTGGGAAACAAGCAAATGGGAGAAAAACGGAGTCCAAAGGTACCCGAGGTGGGCACAACCCACCTGGGTGCACCCTGGTGTCTTGGGCCCACCAGGGGTGCCTTCCTGGTTGTTTATTATTTTCCTAATTTTTGATATATTCCAAAACTGACAGAAAATATTTTACTTACCGTATCACGTACCTCCTCTTTTTCATGATTCTAGAGTGTTCCGGAAGGTTTCTTTTATGTGTTCTTCCGGTGTCATAGTTACGGTAATATTGCTTTCAACATTAATGGGCGTACCTAAGATATAATGTTTTATTGTTTGCCCATTGACAACCTTCGGGTTAGTGCCTTCAGCATTATTTATTTTGATGACTCTAGATCGATAAACCTCCTCGATAACATAAGGTCCTTCCCATTTGGAGAGGAGTTTTCCTGCAAAGAATCTGAAACGAGAGTTGTACAAAATAACATATTCTCCAACTTTGAACTCACGCTTTTGGATTCTTTTATCATGCCATCTCTTAACTTTTTCTTTAAATAATTTGGCATTTTCATAAGCTTGGGTTCTCCATTCATCTAGTGAACTAATCATAGTTGAGTTCTTTAATTGCCCAATATGCTTTGTGTTCTAACTCAAGAGGCAAATGACAAGCTTTTCCATAAACCATTTTATAAGGAGACATACCCATAGGATTTTTATACGCTGTTCTGTAAGCCTAAAGTGCATCGTCTAATTTCTTAGACCAATGCTTTTGGGACCTATTGACATTTTTTCGTAGTATTAACTTTATTCCTCTATTGCTAAGTTCAACTTGACCACTAGACTAAGAGTGATATGGAGATGAAATTATATGGTTAACATCATACTTAGCAAGCATTTTACGGAAAGCACCATGAATAAAGTGTGAATCACCATCAGTCATTAAATATCTAGGGACTCCAAACCTTGGGAAAATTACTTCCTTAAGCATTCAATAGAGGTGTTGTGATCAGCACTACTAGTTGGAATAGCTTCTACCCACTTAGTAACATAATCAACAACAACCAAAATATGTGTATACCCATTAGAGGAAGGAAAAGGTCCCATGTAATCAAAACCCCAAACATCAAATGGTTCAACAGCAAGTGAATAATTCATAGGCATTTCTTGACACTTACCAATATTACCAATTCGTTGGCATTCATCACAAGATAAAACAAACTTACGGGCATCCTTGAAGAGAGTAGCCCAACAAAAAACAGATTGCAATACCTTGTGAGCAGTTCTGTCTCCCGCATGATGCCCTCCATAAGCTTTGGAGTGGCATTTCCCTAGGATTTGTCCATGTTCATGCTCAGGCACACAACATCTAAATACCACCTACTCCTTCTTTATAAAGATGTGTGTCATCCCAAAAGTAATGTCTTAAATCATAGAAGAAAAATTTCTTTTGTTGGTATGTGAAGCTAGGTGGTATATATTTAGCAACAATGTAATTAGCATAGTCAGCATACCAAGGAGTGTTATGAGAAACATTTATTGCAGCTAATTGTTCATCAAGAAAACTATCATTAATAGGTTGTGGGTCATCAAGAATATTTTCTAACCTAGACAAGTTATCAGCCACGGGGTTCTCAGCTCCCTTTCTATCAGTGATATGTAAGTCAAATTCTTGTAGCAAAAGAACCCACCTAATGAGTTTTGGTTTAGCATCTTTCTTTTCCATAAGATATTTTATAGTAGCATCATCAGTGTGAACAATCACCTTAGAATCAACAATGTAAGATCTGAATTTATCACACGCAAACACCATTGCTAAGAATTCTTTTTCAGTAGTAGCATAATTGCGTTGGGCACTGTGTAGAGTTTTACTAGCATAATGAATAACATTTAATTTCTTATCAACTCTTTGTCCTAGAACAACACCAACAGCATAATCACTAGTATCACACATAATTTCAAATGGCAAGTTCCAATCAGGTGGTTGAACAATAGGTGCAGAAATTAAGGCTTTCTTAAGTGCTTCAAAGGCTTCTACACAATCATTATGAAAAACTAATGGAACATCCTTTTGTAAAAGATTTGTAAGAGGCCTAGAAATTTTAGAGAAGTCTTTAAAAAATCTCCTATAGAAACCAGCCTGACCGAGGAAACTACGAATACCTTTGACATCTTTAGGACATGGCATTTTCTCAATTGCGTCAACTTTAGCTTTATCCACCTCAATACCTCGTTTAGAAATTTTATGTCCCAAGACAATACCTTCATTAACCATAAAGTGGCTCTTCTCCCAATTCAAGACAAGATTAGTTTGCTCGCAACTCCACAAAACTCGATCAAGGTTGCTTAAGCAATCATAAAAAGAAGTTCCATAAACGGAAAAATCATCCATGAAAACCTCAACAATCTTTTCACAAAAGTTAGATAATATAGCAGTCATACATCTTTGAAAGATAGCAGGTGCACTGCATAAACCAAAAGGCATACATCTATAAGCATAAGTTCCAAAAGGACAAGTGAAGGTGGTTTTCTCTTGATCAGGTTATGAAACAGGTATTTGAGAAAAACCAGAATATCCATCGTGGAAACAAAAGTGTGTGTGCTTAGACAATCTTTCTAGCATTTGATCAATAAAAGGTAGATGGTAATGATCTTTTCTAGTTGCTTTATTTAATTTTCTAAAATCAATTACCATTCTATAACCAGTGACAATTCTTTTTGGAATAAGTTCATTTTTATCATTAGGAACAACAATAATACCCCCTTTCTTAGGGGCACAACATGACTTACCCATCTACTATCAGCTATAGGATAGATTATACTTGCTTCTAGAAGCTTCAGTATTTCAGTTCTTACCACTTCTTTCATTTTGGAATTTAAACGTTGTTGGTGATCAACAACGGGTTTACATCAGGTTACGTATTAATTTTTTGCTGACAGAGAGTGGGACTAATGCCCTTAAGATCATAAAGAGTATATCCAATAGCAGCTCGGTGCTTCTTCAGAACCTTCAATAATCGTTCGTCTTCATGTTCTGAAAGGTTAGCACTAATAATAAAAGGATATATCTTTTTCTCATCAAGATAAGCATACTTCAAAGTGTATGGTAATTGTTTTAATTCAAACACAGGATCACCTTTAGATGGAGGAGGACCTCCTACAGTTTCAATACGCAAATTGTGTTTAAGCAGAGGTCGTTGTTCAAAGAAAATTGTATCTATCTCATTTCTTTCATGCATATGCATATCATTTTCATGGTCTAGCAAACATTGTTACAGTGGATCAGTAGGAGCATGTCAATAGAAGCAAGACCAATTATTTCATCCCTACTAGGCAATTCTTTCTTATGATGCTTTCTACTAAACTTAGAAAAAATAAATTCATGAGACTCATCACCAAAACTTACACCGACGATTTGTTTCTCACAATCTATTTGAGCATTAATGGTGTTCAAGAAAGGTCTACCAAAGATAATGGGACAAAATTCATCTTGTGGGGAACTAAGAACAAGAAAATCAGTAGGATATTTTATTTTCCAACACAAGACTTCAACATCTCTAACAATCACAAGTGCTGTGATGGTTTCTCTATTAGCAAGTTTAATAGTAACATCTATGTCTTCTATTTCAGCGGGTGCTATATCATTCATAATTTCTTGATATAAGGTAAAAGGAATAGCACTCATGCTAGCACCTAAATCACATAAACCATGATAACAATGATCTCCTATTTTGACTGAGACAACAGGCATGCCAACAGCAGGACTAATGCCCTTAAGATCATCAAGGGTTTGGCAATTCTAGCAGCTTCATCATAGAAGTAAATAACATGCCCATCAATATTTTCTACCAAGAGATCTTTAACCATAGCAACGCTAGGTTCTACTTTGATTTGTTCAGCAGGTTTTGGGTGCTCTAATATAGATTTTATTTACCACAGCTAAAACTTTAGCATGTTCCTTTATCCTAACAGGGAAAGGTGGTTTCTCAATATAAGCAGTAGGAACAACTGGATCAACATTATAGAAAATAGTTTCATCTTTATCTATTACCGGTTCTTTAATTTATTCTTTAATAGGTGGGTGATATTTAAACCCCTTCTCCTTAGGGAGATCAACACGAGTAGCAAATGATTCACAAAAGTAGGCTATTATCTCAGAGTCAAGTCCATATTTAGTGCTAAACTTTTGAAAAGCATCGGTATTCATAAAAGATTTAACACAATCATATTTAAGTTTAATACCTGACTCTTTACCTTCGTCGAGTTCCTAATCTTCAGAGTTGCATTTAGTTCTTTCTAAAAGATCCCACCCGAATTCAATAGTCTTCTTCATAAAGTAACCAGTACAAGAAGTATCAAGGATGGATTGGTCATCACAAGAAAGCCGAGCATAAAAATTCTAAATATAATATCTCTTGAGAGCTCATGATTGGGACATGAATATAACATTGACTTAAGCCTCCCCAAGCTAGAACAATACTTTCTCCTTCACGAGGCAAAACTTATATATATAATTCTGATCACGATGAACTAGATGCATAGGATAATTCTTTTGGTGAAATTAAAATTTCATTCGATTCCAATTCCAAGATCCAATATCATCACATAGACTATACCATGCCAATGCTTTTCCCTTCAAAGATAAAGGGAAAACCTTTTTCTTAGCTTCATCCCGGGGTAAACCTGCAAGCTTAAATAATCCAAAAACTTCATCCACATATATCAAGTGCATATAAGGATGTTCGGTTCCATCTCCTGCATAAGGATTAGCTAGCAGTTGTTCTATCATACTCGAAGGAATTTCATTACCAATATTTTCAGTAGGTGCAGTAGGTTGAGGGTAACTAATTGTGGTACCGGTCGAGGTGAAGATACCTAGAACAAACCCCTCAAAGGATTGTTCTCCATAGTATCAAGTGACAATAAATTTTAGCATGTAGTAATAACTTTTTCCATAACGATTTCCACTTACCAAGAGCACTTCACTCCCCGGCAACGGCACCACAAAAGAGCCTTGATGACCCATAAGTATAGGGGATCAATCATAGTCCTTTCGATAAGTAAGAGTGTCGAACCCAACGAGGAGCAGAAGGAAATGACAAGTAGCTTTCAGCAAGGTATTATCTGCAAGCACTAAAATTATAAGTAATGAGTAGTTTGATAGCAAGATAATTTGTAACAAGCAAGTAACGGTAACGGTAACAAAAACGCAGCAAGGTAGCCCAATCCTTTTGAGGCAAAGGACAGGCCAAAACGGTCTCTTATGATAAGCAAAGTGTTCTTGAGGGTACACGGGAATTTCATCTAGTCACTTCCATCATGTTGGTTTGATTCGTGTTCGCTACTTTGATAATTTGATATGTGGGAGGACCGGTGCTTAGGTGTTGTTCTTACTTGAACAAACCTCCTACTTATGATTAACTCCCTCACAAGCATCCGCAACTATAAGAAAAGTATTAAGATAAAATCTAACCATAGCATTAAACTTTTAGATCCAAATCAGTCCCTTACGAAGTAGCACATAAACTAGGGCTTAAGCTTCTGTCACTCTCGCAACCCATCATCTAATAACTACTCCACAATGCATTCCCTTAGGCCCTTATAAGGTGAAGAGTCATGTAGTCGACGTTCACATGACACCACTAAGGGAATCACCACATACATACCATCAAAGTATCGAACACATATCAAGTTCACATGATTACTTGCAACAAGATTTCTCCCGTGACCTCAAGAACAAAAGTAACTACTCACAGATGATAATGATGCTCAAGATCAAAGGGGTATTAAATAGCATAATCGATCTGAACTTATAATCTTCCAGCAAATAAAACATATAGTAATCAACTACAAGATGTAATCAACACTACTAGTCACCCACAAGCACCAACCTAAGGTTCTGGTACAAAGATTGAACACAAGAGATGAACTACGGTTCGAGAGGAGATGGTGATGTTGAAGATGTTGATGGAGATTGCCCTCCCCAAGATGGGAGAGTTGTTGGTGATGATGATGACGATGATTCCCCCTCCGGGAGGGAAGTTCCCCCGGCGGAATCGCTCCACCGGAGAGCAAAAGTGCTCCTGCCCAAGTTCCGCCTCGAGACGGCGGCGCTTCGTCCCGAAAGTCCTCCTCTTATTTTTTTTCTAGGTCAAAATGACTTATATACCAGAAGAGGGGCACCGGAGGTGGGAGGAGGAGGGCACAACCGACAAGGGCACGCCTAGGCTCCCTGGCGTGCCCAGTTGGGCCCCCTCTGGTAGTTATTTTCTCCAATAATTCTTATATATTCCATAAAAATTCCTGACGTAGCTTTTTCAGGTCCAGAATTCCAGCTGCCGGTATTCTCCCTCTTTGTGTGTACCTTGCATATTATGAGAGAAAAGGCATTAGAATTACTCCAAAAAGCATTATTGTGCATAAATATAAATAACAATATGAAAACATTATGCAAAATGGACGTATCAGCCGCCCGGGTGCGTGCCGCTTAATCGCTGACGTCCGAAGAGCTTTCGGCTGATACATACGACAAAGAGTGCCCATACTTATTCCCACTTGGTGGTCAGTGCGACAAGGCCAGAAGCCTACTCGGCTCAGATATCCAAACCGTTAGTATCCCGTTAGTATCTTGGTAGCGTGCGGTAATGAGCAAAGACTCACAATCATGTGACCCCGTCGCCCCGTCTCGTGGACTTATGGCAAGGGCCCGGAATGCCTGACCATGCCACGTAATTATCTTGCGGGTAACCTCCAGATCAACCCGGCTACATATCAACTCGCGGGTACACTCACGGTCAACCCAACTTCACATTTCTCTCGCGGGTACCCCTTGTGGCCGACCCAACTTCAGTCATGGTTCTGGGGTAAAGTCAAAGTAACCGTGTGTCCAAAACACCAAGGGGGATCCGAGGAATCACCCTCGATGGATTCCACTCGATGTAACCATCAAGGTGGACTTGTAGGAATCACCTTCGATGGTCCAATCTTGAGGGGTTGCATGATAGAGTTGTCATCGGGAGTGGTGAAGGAGGAATCACCCTCGATGACCACGAACGAATAGCTACACTACAGAGTTAACATCAGAAGTGCTATACAAGGTATCACCCTCGACACTCGATAGTAACCCTGCAGTGCCGCACAACTTAGGGGGTGTGATGTGATGTGTCAGGCTCTGGACGTCGATCACGTTGATCGAGTCATTGAAGATAAAGCGGGGGCAACTGGGACAAGGTGAGGGGGGTCACTGGTGGATCACAAACCAACCTATACTAAGCAGTTTAGGATAATAGTTAAATGCCAGATTCAGGGCTATGTAGACGCAAGAAGGTTCGAACTCAGGGGCGTGTGCGAAGATCTCAACCAGCTCATGCCTCAAGCTCGCCACTCCACAGCCTAGCCTCGTTGAGTTCGTGCGAGCGGGGGAGAAGATGAACACAACAGTTTCCCCAGGTTCGGGCCATCTTTTGGTGTAAAACCCTACTCCTGCTTCATGGTGGATTGGCCTCAAGAGGAGGCGGAGGATGAACTAGTACAGTGGTCGAGCAGCCTTGCGAGGGCTCTGGAGCTGAGGATGAATCGGTCCCGGGGTCTCATTCCCTCTATGGTGGTGGCTAACCTATATTTATAGTGGCATCGGTCCTCTTCCCTCATAAGTTAGGCGGGAATGGATCCCACAACGACCAAATTGAAAGGGCACAAGAAGTACATCTAATCCTGACGAAAGGTGGTCTTCGCCTGCAAAGCTTCTGGTCGTGATGCAGGAGTGGGCTCGGCGAGGACATCCATCTCGCCGAGCTCGTGGTCTTGGTCTTGTTGCACCGGAATGGAAACCGTTGGGGGATTTCTTGGGAACCCACGTTGGTCCTTGCCTCCTTAGCACCAAAGAGGAAACTATCCTCCTCTACGCCCGCTGGCGCCCGTCTGGCCTTGGTCGTCATGGCTTGTGTCACCAAGAGCCTCGTGAGGCGGGGTACCTGCATAGAAATCTCCGCTCCCCGGGAGGTAGGCTGGAAGAGCTGCCCCATGGGAGGTCTTGGCGTCGCTCTCCACGCAAGGTCGGGGCCCTCACGAGGGTCTTGACTTGGAGGGTCCTACAACTGGGCCATACCAAGCCGTCGATGGAGCCACGCCATGGGTCACATGCAGGCAGATCTGGGAACCCCTGATGCCAGAACACCGACAGTAGCCTGCCGGCCCAAGGCGCGCTCGGGCTGTGTAGCGACCCGACCTCAGACGGTCAAGTCTCTGTGCTTAAGTGTCATCCCTGGATCGGTAATGCTGACACACACAGTACTTGAAGGATTTATAACAGAGTAGCAATCACACACTTATTACATTGAATGTCTCAAAAGAGAACTTATTACAATAAATATGGCTTAAGGCCATCTAATACGATAACAGTTGAAGGCTTGGAAGATAAAGTGAGTCCATCAACTCCAACGTCATCACTGAGTAAAAGACCAGGACCTAAGGCTCCTCACTCGTCGTCCGAAAAGTCTGCAACATGATACGTTGCAGCCCGAAAACGGGCCAGCACATGGAATATGCTGGCAATGTAACACAAGAGAGTAATGAACAGAATAATGCTATCACTACATGCATATATGGCTGGTGGAGGATGTATGGTTAATATGTTTTGCGAAAAGCCAATTTTTCCCTACAACAAATGAATAAATTTTATTTAACTGTCATGGTGGTTGTTAAACATTGAGAATGGTAAACTCCATTTCAATCCCATTTAAAAAGGTAATTAATAACCCAATCAAAATTAATCTTGTAATAGAGTGATGAGATCCACATGATAATCAAAGAACTAGATACTCAAGACGTCCATAACCGGGGACACGGCTAACCATGATTAGTTTGTACACTCTGCAGAGGTTTGTGCACTTTTCCCCACAAGACTCGATCTCCTCCGTTTGATTTCTCGAACTTCATGATGTTTGAGAAACGGATGACCGAGACACAGTCTTTCCGAAGAGGTCCCCTTAACCGATAGATAGGCCTGTACACCTACAATCCCCTACATCTGCTAGCCCATCATGGAAAGGTTTCCCACAACTTACTCAACTATGCCAGAGACCATAATGTCATGTGGCTGCACACGGAAGTTTCTAGCATGAATAATCTTATGATTCCTTTGAGCCTGGGTGGCAGTCCATAGGAGAATCACATGGTACCCCGGGATTTCCAAAAATACAGGCAACACTGGGTTCTCCAAGTGCCTCAATCCACCCAGATGTGTATTAAAGTTGCCACCTTAAGTTAGCCATTAATTGAAAATGCTCACAACTGTCATGAATACACTCAAACCCAATCCACGTCTACGAGCATAGCATAGCAGTATAAGCAACGTAGAAGTAACTCCCATATGTTTGATAATAAACAGGTGAATAGGTACTACCTCATATACTTCCCAAACCCACAATTTAAAACATATCCTAACCATGCAATTGTTCGAGGATTGATCTAATGCAATAAAACTAGGTAGTAAAGAGGTATGATCAAAGTGTTACTTGCCTTGCTGATGATCCGCGAAACCTAGAGACTCGTAGTAGCACGCTTTGCACTCCGGGTACTCTATCGCAAACAAACAAGCATACAATAAGCAATCAAGCAAGGGCACGGGTAAAACTCAAATAAAAGATCTAACCAGAAAGTCCAACTTAAGGACTCTGGTTGGCAAAAAAGAATCAAATTAAACGAAGCAACAAAACTCAAAGAGCAAAAGAAACAAGCTTCGATTACTAATATGGACTAAAGTCAAATTTTACAGTAGCAAAAACTTGTTTAAGTTGATTAACCAGAAAGAGGGCTTCGAGAGGCGCTTGAATCACCTGATTCCGATAAACGAGCGAAAAGTTAAACTAAAACGAAAATCGGATCCGAAATCATGATCGAAAATAATCGCGGAAAATCCGAGAAAAAGAAAAACTGACGAGCAGGCTAACAAACGAACGTTCGCTGTCTGCGACTAAACGGTGAAAACCGTTCGTTAAAACGAACGTACAAACGGACATTCGCTAAATACCTAAACCGAAAAAAATGATCTAAAATAAAAAACGCATCTAGGGTTTTGAAAAAAACCGATCGGTTTTCTTGCGAAAACCAAGAATAGCGGTGGCGGCTCCGGTGCGGCGTCGTGGCGGCGGTGGCGGCCTGGCGGCGGCAATGACGAGGCGGGCAAGATCGGCGACGGCGGCGGAGCTGCGCGGCGGCTAGGGTTTGGCGGGGCGCGGGCTGATGGGCTTCGTGGCTCGGCCGGCGAGGCTTCAAAAGCCCCCTAGGCGGACTCCCGCTCGGGTACGGCCCGAAGTCGGTTTCGTTTTTTTAAATTATTCTGCGCAGAAAAACAAATAAAAGAAATACTAAATGGACTCCAAAAATCCTGAAATAAATTTTCCCTGTCCTCTAAAATTCTACCGGACAAGGTGAACATTTATTTGGGACTCTAATGCAATTTTGAAAAATGCATATTTTTCCTAATTCAAATAAAATAGCGATAAAACTCCGAATAAAATTCTTATCTGATTTTAATATTAAATCTCCGATATTTCTTTATTTTGAGGAAGTCATTTTATCCTCTCTCTTTTATTTTTATAAAAGAAATATTCAAAGAGAAAATAATTAAAATCAAACGATCCTCTTTTCAAAATTCGAGAAAAACTCGAATATGAAAATAATGAAATCCCCAACTCTCTCCGTGGGTCCTTGAGTTGCGTAGAATTTCTAGGATCAAACCAAAATGCAAAAAAAATATGACATGCAATGATGATCTAATGTATAACATTCCAAATTGAAAATTTGGGATGTTACAAACCTACCCCCCTTAAGATGAATCTCGCCCTCGAGATTCGGGTTGGCTAGAAAATAGGTCAGAGTGATCCTTCCGTAGGTCTTCCTCTCGTTCCCAGGTGGCTTCATCTTCGGTATGGTGACTCCACTGAACTTTGCAGAACTTGATTACTTTGTTGCGTGTGACTCGGCTGGCAAACTCGAGAATCCTGACTGGCTTCTCCTCGTAGGTCAAATCGTTATCAAACTGTATCGCTTCTAGTGGCACTATATCTCTCAGAGGAACATCAGCCATCTCTGCGTGACACTTCTTCAACTGAGAAACATGGAACACATTGTGAACTCCTGACAATCCTTCGTGTAATTCAAACTTGTAAGCAACTTCTCCCATACGTTCCAAAACTTTGTATGGTCCCACAAAACGTGGTGCTAACTTTCCCTTAACTCCAAAGCGCTTCACTCCTCGAAGTGGGGATACACGAAGATACACTCTGTCTCCGACTTCGTAAACTATCTCCTTGCGTTTAGAATCCTCATAACTCTTCTGCCTAGACTGGGCCACCTTGAGTCTACCGCGAATCAGCTTAACCTTCTCTTCAGACTCTTTAATCAAATCTGGTTCGAACAACTGTCGGTCTCCAACTTCATCCCATAACAACGGTGTCCTGCACCTCCTTCCGTACAATGCTTTGAAAGGGGCCATCTTCAAACTGGCTTGATAGGTGTTGTTGTAAGAGAACTCTGCATACGGCAAATTATCGTCTCAACTAGATCCATAATCTAGTGCACAAGCTCTCAACATGTCCTCCAGTATCTGATTGACTCTCTCAGTCTATCCATCCGTCTCAAGGGTGAAAAGCTGTCTTGAACTCTAGCTTTGGTTCCCAAAGTTTCATGCGGTGATTCCAAAACTTTGAGGTAAACCGGGTTCCTCTATCTCGATATAATGGTCCTCGAACTCCATGCGGACATACGATCCTGGTCATGTATATCTTTGCCAACTTAGCACTGGTGTAAGTGGTCTTCACTGGGATGAAATGTCAGGACCCCGATTCCAAGTCACATCGACCTAGCTGGTAACACCTCATATCACTTTGCGGCCTCACGCACGGTATTCCCACGGGTGTCGCCTTACCATGGCCCGGGACCGTTTGCGCCTTTTGGCTCACGATATGATAGTGTCGCTAGCATCCACATGACAAAGAACCGGGCCGACATGGCTAGTCGTGAACCCAAAGCGGCACCAACCTATGGGGACAGGCATACATGAACACTTGAGCATGTCGGTCATCAACGTATGAACTCGGGCTGTAGCACTGGCTAACAGACTCCGGTATCCCGGGCTGTAGCAGCTAGGCGGGACTCGAATATCACCGCGTGACATTTCCCGAAGGATGGACATAGGAACGAAATGAATCACATGCCGCCGGTCAAGTGTCCAAGCAGTAGTCTTTGGGCTAGCAGGACTCGGTGAACCGGGCAGAAGCGGACTACTATTGCTCGGAAGCACGAGACTACATTTCCCCATATGAGAGGCTGCCAAGGATAAACAACTAGTTTGTCGGATCCCACTCATACCAAGCATTTCAATCATACACATAATATGCCCGATATGAGTAAATACAACAAGGCATCACAACAAAACTCTACAACTCAAGTACTTTATTTAAGAGGCTCGAGGAGCCATACATAACATAGTCATACAGGTAGGGTCACATGACCCAACACTCAAGTCATACAATCATACAAGCACATGCGGAAGCAAACTAGTCTGAGTCTGGACTCTAGAAAGAAAGAAAGCTTGTTGGAGCCTTTCTATCTACAATGGCCCTTCACAAGTCTTAGATCGCCACCTGGGTGGCTAGCTTACTCGTCGAAGTCAACATCTACATAGAATCCGTCGGAGGGGGTAGTATAGTCCTCTGAAAAATATTGATTAGGCAAACATGAGTACAACAGTACTCAGCAAGTCTTACCACAGAATCCTATCATACATGCACATTTTCAAAGAAGGAGGTGGAGTTATTTGCAGCAAGCCAGCTTTGACTCTTGGCTAAGCTATCCTACGTGACACACTTTGTAAAGCATTTTGTCGCACACGAGTCCACTAATCACCATCACAATACTCCACCGTGGATCCTCTCTCGTCATCCCCGAGAGGGCCATCCACGATACTCACACTTATCTTGAGGCTTTTAGTAGTATCCATTTACTTGTCTATGAACTGATATAGGTAACCCAGAAGTCCTTCTCCGTGGACACGGCTATTCGAATAGATCATATTTAACCACGAAGGGTGTACTTCTTCACACGCTCTCACCACTTATAAATCGTTTACACGACATGTACTCGGCAACCTTCAAGCGGAAGCCCAACGTGGGTGTCGGCCTCACCTACCCAAACACTCAAGTCCCTAGTCCGGGTTTATCGCCTATTCGGGTTCCATCCGCAGGAGTCCGCCGAGGTTTCCCATACAGCCCGAGCGATGTGTGCGGGGTTCCGAGATACCAAGCGGGCACTTTCGGTACATCCCACAGTGCCTACCGCAACACAACCCACCCCTAAGGTCAGCGTTGCGTGCGGCCCCTGACAAGCTACAAACACGAAACTACTTGCAACTCCGGACTAAGAACAAGGGTGGTTAAGAAGCCGAGAGGGTCCATTGGTTTCGGGCCCAATGCGTGGTAGTAGCTAGTTCATGGATCACAAACACAGATCTCAGTTCTTAAGTTCGGCTTCAATGAAACAACCCACCATGTACTCCTACATGGGCTCTCATCGATACCTTTACCAAATCGTGTTCAACACTTTAACTCTTGAACCAACACAACCTTTCACTCCAGTTCATCATCCCGATGAGCCAGACCTGACACAACTCTAAGCATAGCAAGCATAGTATGGTAGGAATCACAAACATGGCTCAATCAACTCCTACACATACTAGTGGGTTTCATCTAATTCTTGTGGCAATGACAGTCATGCAAAGGAAGTGGGTTCAACTACCGCAGCACACAACAGTTGAATCGCGTTGTCTTAATGCAGAAACGAGAGCGAAGCGAGAACATGGGTTTGTATCGGAATGATCAATGAATTGCTTGCCGATGGAACGGGGTAGAGAACGCCTTGGATGGGTAGTCGAGGTTATCTTGAAGCGAGAACCTATCATGAAAGCACACGAAATAAACACACAAGACAATATGCAACAATATGATGCATGCTATGACATGGCAATATGGATGTGTGTTGGTCTAATGCAAGTCGAAGAACAGGGATGAACTCATTTGAATCAAGGATTCAAATGATAGCTCATTTGAGTTAGTCCTAATGGTGCAATATCTTATTCTGGTTATTCAGCATAGTTAACTTGTTTTAACATGCATGAAACCTGTACCAATGGATAGAGTGTATTTTTCTGATAATTTTTCATATATAAAACTTTGCATTTGGAGTTATAGATAAAAGTTATAAGCATTTGAAATTTGAATTATATTCGAATTTACTATATAAAAATAAATCCAGAATTTGAATTAATCGTCAAGATGAGGTCAGCGTGACGTCAGGGTCAACGGGTCATCCAGGTCAAACTGACCAGTGGGACCCGCATGTCGAGTTAGTTTAACTAATTAAATTAATTAGAACTAATCCTAATTAGTTAACCGGGGTCCACCGTCATTGACTCAGAAGCGGTCAACAGGCCCACGGTCGTGGGTCGATGGTCAACTCGCATGGCGTCTAGCCGCCGGGCGAGGCCAGCAGGTGGCGGAGCAAAGTGCTTTTGCACTTTCGGGCACCAAATGGGGCGCGGGAGCATCTACGTGGAGCTGGAGATGAGCAGCGGTGTTTGGTGGGGTTAGTTGAGTCGGGTGGCGGAGTTGGCACCGTGACGAAGTCGAGGCGGCGGCCGGGCTCGGTGATGTCGGGTTTGTTGCTAGGGGGCAAAGTGAGGCGGGTGGAGTGCATAGTTAGGCCCAGCGCAACTTGGTGAGTGCGATGGATAGGGTGGCGTGGCCGTTGGGTGGCCGGAGCTTTGTCGGCGACGAGCTCCATGGCGGTGGGTTGGTGATCGCGGTTGGGTTCTTTGTGGTGCGAGGAAGAGAATGGAGAGGATGGGGAGGTAGCCAGGCTCACAAAGTGATCCCGTGAGAGAGCCTCGTCGGGTCGGGACGGTCGATCGCGCTGGCGGCGGCGAAGGGGATCTCGGCGGTGGCGTGAGCGGGCGTCGGCGCAGAGCTTGGGCGCAGCGAGCGAGCTCGGGGCTTGGCTTGTTCGACGAAGTCGACGACGGCGAGGCGACAGACAAGGTCTCGTGGGCTGGGACGACGGTGGCTACTGCTCTGACGGAGGAGCGGCGGCAGTGGCGTCGGCCATGGCGAGGGGGGAGAGAGAGAGGAGGCGGGGGAGAATGGGGTGTCACAGGGGTCGGGCGACGACGCGGAGGTCGTCGAGGCGTGGCGGCGAAGGGGGTGAAGCGAGGCGGCGGCCAGCTGCGTGGCGCGCCCTGCGCTCGCCGGCGGGGCACCAGAGCTGCTGCTGGCGAGCCAAGCAGCTGTTGGCTGGCCTTGGCTGTTGGGCTGGGCAGCAGGTGGGCAGGCGTGGCGATAGGTAAGGATTTTCCTTTTTAGTCTTTTTCTATTTTCGTAACTTTGTGGGGTTTTTAAAATACCAAAACTATTTTAAAATCACCAAAATGCTCCTGGTCACTTGTTGGAATATTCCCAACATGAAACATTTTGGTTTGACAATTTTGAACATTTAAAATATTTTATATAATTAAAATGCTCAAGTTTAAAACTTGTGGATTAATCCTAGAACCCTTAGATGACCTAGAAAATGTTCCACCTCCTTTGACATGGGTTACGAACCCAAACAAAGAGGATGAGCATTTTGAAGGGCATTTTGATTCATTGAAATAAATTTTAGTAAACCCTAGTTCTTTTAAGGGGGTGTTCGGGTTTCTGCCTTCCCATTTCAAATTCAAATGAAATTTAAACATGATGCACACCCTAATGCATGGTCTATCTGGGATGTGACAACTCACCCCCACTCAAAAGAATCTCGTCCCGAGATTTAGGATCTATTGCGAAAAAGGTGGGATACTCAAGTCGAAGACGATCCTCCCTTTCCCAAGTTGCTTCTTGCTCGGAATGGTTTGACCATTGAACCTTTAGAAACTTGATATTCGACGTCGAGTGGTGCGCTCGGCTTGGTCGAGAATCTGACGGGATATTCTCGATAGGTGAGGTTATCTTGGAGATCAAGCGTTTCGTGGTCCACTCCACGGATAGGATCCAGAAGCAACACTGAGTTGGGAAGCGTGGAAGACATCATGGACCTTGGAAAGATGCGGAGGTAGTTCCAATTGGTAGGCAACTTCCCTCGTTTGGCAAGAATGCGAAAGGGTCCAATGTAACGAGGAGCCAACTTGCCTTTGATACCGAATCGATGGGTTCCTTTAGAGGAGTAACCGAAGGTAAGCCTTCTCGCCAATTTCATAAGTCATAGGCTTATGCTTGCGGTCATATTGGCTCTTTTGACGAGATTGGGCTGTTTTCAACTTCTCACGAATGACGCGAACTTGCTCTTCTGCTTCCTGAATCATATCCGGGCCAAAGAGTTGTCTCTCCCGGTTTCGACCGATTAAGAGGCGTTCGACATTTTCGTCCATAAAGAACTTCGAAGGGCTTTGCCGGCTGGCTTGATAACTATTGTTATAAGCGAACTCGGCGAATGGAAGGCATTTCTCCCAATTTATGCCGAAAGAGATGACAGAAGCTCAAAGCATATCCTCTAGGATTTGATTGACTCGTTCTACTTGACCACTTGATTGGGGATGGAAAGCGGTGCTAAAGGAGAGACGAGTTCCCATAGCGTTTTGGAAACTTTCCCAAAATCGGGAGGTGAAAAGACTTCCACGGTCGGAGTTAATCTCTAATGGAATACCATGAAGAGACACTATTCGAGAGATGTATAAATCAGCTAGCTGACTAGCGGTTATACTCTCACGAACGGGTAGGAAGTGGGCTACTTTGGAAAGACGATCAACAACAACGAAGATAGCATTATTCCCTCTCTTGGTCCTGGGAAACCCGGTGATGAAATCCATACCGATTTTATCCCATTTCCATTCAGGAATTTCCAAAGGTTGAAGGGTACCAGCAGGCCGTTAATGCTCTGCTTTAACTCGACGACAGACGTCGCAATTAGCAATGTATTGAGCGATTTCTCTCTTCATCCTAGTCCACCAAAACCTCTGGCGTAGATCTTGATACATTTTAGTACTACCAGGATGAATGGTGAGAGGAGAGTCATGAGCTTCCTTAAGGATCAATCGCCTCAGTTTGCACCTTGGGGACCACTAGACGGTCTCCAAAGAACACGACACCTTGTTCATCAATGGAGAAACAATCTGCGACTCCTTTTTGATGTTTCTCCCGACACGGAGACTCCGGATCTACCTTACGTGCTTTGATGATCTGATCCGTAAGGGTAGGTTTCGCCACCAGGGTGGAAAGGAATCCTCGAGGAACAATGTGAAGATTAAGCTTACGAAATTCCTTGTGGAGAATTGGTTGACTTTGTTGTAACATCAGATTGTTACAATAAGATTTGCGACTTAGTCGTCAGCCATGACATTGGCTTTGCACGGGTGTAGGATATTCCTAAGTCGAAATCTGTAATCAACTCGACCCAACGTCTTTGCCGAGATTCAAATCCGGTTGGGTGAAGATATATTTCAGACTTTGGTGATCGGTGTAGATTTCGCAACGATTACCCGTAAGGTAATGTCGCCAGGTTTTGAGTGCATGAACCATCGCTGCAAGCTCTAGATCGTGTGTGGGATAGTTATCCTCATGTGGGACGAATCTATCGAGATGCGTAGGCAATCACATGACGATCTTGCATGAGTATGCAACCTAGTCCTTGTCGCGAGGCGCCGTAATAGATAATAAAGTCCTTAGAGAAATCTGGTGGAACAAGCGGGGAGCAGATGTCGAGCGTCTTTTCAGTTCTCGAAAGCTGATCTCGACTTGTGGCGCCCATTCGAACTTCTTATCTTTCTTGAGGAGTTCGGTTAGAGGTTTAGCAACTTTAGAGAAATTCTCGGCGAAGCGGCGGCAATAGCTCGCTAAACCGAGGAAACTCGAACTTGCTTGACCGATTCGGTGGAGTCCAATCAAGGGCGGCTTGAACTCGCTTCGGGATTGACAGCAATACCCTTACTAGAGATTACATGTCCTAGATAGGTCACTACGGTAACCAGAATTCACATTTAGAGAATTTGGCATAAAGGCGGTGCTCTCGAAGTTTCATCAATACTAGCCTTAGGTGTTGGCATGTTCTTCCTCATTCTTGGAGTAGATGAGTATATCATCGAGGTATACCACGACTAATTTATCCAAATACTCCATGAAGATTGAGTTCATTAACCGAGAGAAGGTGGCTGGAGCATTGGTTAATCCGAAGGACATGACGGTGTACTCGTATTGGCCATAACGAGTGACAAAGGCCGTTTAGGAATGTCCCGTTCTTGATTTTGATTTGATGGTAGCCCAACCTCAAATCCATCTTGAAAAGGCGAGGATCCAGCGAGCTGATCATACGTGTCGTTGATCCCGGGAGCGGATACTTGTTCTTGATAGTGACTAAATTGACGGTCGGTAATCTACAACCATCCGATCCGTACCATCCTTCTTCTTGACGAAGAGGACGGGCAAGCCCATGGAGATGAACTAGGATGGATGAAACCCTTTTGCAAGGATTCATCGAGTTGTTTCTTAAGTTCAGCTAGTTCTAGGGTGCCATCTTATAAGGTCTTCTAGAGATTGGGGCGGTTCCGGGATAAGATCTATCACGAACTCAACATCCCTGTCAGGTGGAACACCTGGCAGTTCCTCCGGAAAAACATCCGGGAAATCACGGACTACCGGAATATCCTCGAGGTGCGGAAGGGGTTGGCATTTAAGGAGTAAAGTGGCGCTTAGACACTCGGGTTAAAACATCCTTTGTTTTGCCCGAAGGATGGGTAAGTTGAACAGTTCTAGTAGAGCAATCAATCTTAGCATAATGGGGTGACATCCGGTCCATACCCAAGATGATGTTTATGTCCGAGGACTTGAGAGCTATTAGAGATGCAAGAAAGACTAATTTGTCGACAAGAATCTCATTCCCATGACTTATTCTAGAGGTTTGCCATCTAGAACCGTGGAGTTTGAATTTCCATGGAGGTAGGCATGTCACGAATGTGGTGTCGTGCAATCGAGCATAGCTCTCGAAATAAATGAATGAGATGCTCCGGTATCAAATAGAACAGTTGCGGATGGCAATTAACAAGAAGCGCATCGAGGACGGCGTTGGGATCCTCATAGGTTTCTTGAGAGAGACATAGTTGACATGGCCACGGCGGTGGCAACTGGTTTAGCATAGGGCACCTTTCCTGCTGGCTTGCCGCGGCCAACAGACTTTCCAGCTTGATTGGGGTTGTTCTGGGGACACTCTCGGATATAGTGGCCCGTCTCTCCACACTTGAAGCAAGTGATCACATTTGGACGTGGAGCAGCACTAGCAGTTGGACCTCCATAAGTCTTGGGTGGAAAATACGGTTGGTTGGGGCGAGGCGCTCAAGGATGGCCTCGGGGTGTACCTAGGTGGTAGAGCCGTATTTGGAACCCAAACCCGGCGCTTCTGGGATCCAGAGCCGGATGACGATCCAGATTCACGGATGTGCTTGCGTGAAGCCTCAAAATCAATCGCCTTGATTTGCGCCGATAGCCTTATTGACTAGCCGGAAAGAGGTGCACTCATGCGAGACGGAGATCTCGGCGTAGCTCAGGCTAAGTCCTTGCGGAACCTTGCACGCTTCTTGGCATCGGTAGAAACTTCTTGGGAGCATAACGTGCTAACCTCCCAAATTCACGGTTGTAGGCATCCACCGTCACCTACCTTGGGTGAAACTGCAGAATTCCTCACGTTTGCGGTCCATAAGACCTTCGGAATATGGTGCTCACTAAGGCGGCAATCGAATTCATCCCAAGTTGTAACTTGTCCAACCGGACGATAGCCTCATAATTCTCCCACGAGAGACTAGCAGGGCCTTCCGGATGATAGGCGGCAAAGGTAACCTTGTCAGCCTCAGCCACGTTGGCGGAACGCAGCTTATGGTGGATCTTTGCGGAGCCAATCATCTGCGTCGAGAGGCTCGACGGAACATTTGAATTTTGGAGGATATAGCTTGACGAAATCATTGAGTGAAACCACATCGTTTCTTGGCTGGCGTGTTGTGTTTTGTTCAATCCGCTCCAATAAGCGGTTGGTTTAGCGCTTTATGCGTTCGCTTCAAAGCATCACCTCAGCCAAAGATGGCGGTTGCGGCAGATTCTCATTTCTGGCTGCACTGGCTTCTCCCTGCTCTGGAGCAGCAGGAGTATTGCGAGTGTTGACCATCCTGGGAGACAAGGCAAAAGTTTAAACCAGGATGGCAGAGTTTAACAAGGAAGTGCGGCAGGTAATGGATAGCATGGAATGCAAAGATGTTCATCCGTATGACATGGTAATATAAAACTGCCATATATATATACCAACGGTCATACACACCATTCATAGTTTAGTACAAGCCTGACGGAGTACAACTATAAAGAGAGGCGTTACATCTCATCGGAAGCATTCCAACTCCTATACATTATTTTCTACACTTCCGGAATGATACACACTAAGTCGTATTCCACGAGTCACGCAGGACGGTGGAAACACAACTATTACCATACTAGGAATACTACTACTATCTCAGGCAGCTCCATAGTAGTCCTCATAGAAGTCACCACCCTGACACTGAAGTGGAACATGATCGTCCGAAAACAGACAATCTGTGGGGCCTGTGGACCATAAGGACTCGGATGTGGCCGTGGACCAACAAACGGTGGCAGACGAGGCCCACGAGGAGGAGTGATGCCTCCAACCTCACGCCACTCCATAAAGTCCGCAGACTCGCCCGCACAGGTACAAGTCTCTCATGTCCATATTCCGCTTGCACGGCAGGTGCAAACCTAGTCGAGTAGCCCAAAGTGGTCGAACGGGCATTAAAAGCTCCATACGCAAGGCCGGTTCTCACGGTCCTTGTCCTCCAAAGAACTCAAGTAGTAGTGCGAAGAGTGGGTCCTCATGGGATGCATCACTGTACAAACCACGAAGGTAGCCATGCGCCCTGTGGAGGATCTTGGCATATATAGTAAAATCGGTGTTGCTCGACAAAGCAGCGCTCGCTCGAATAATAGTCATCATGGAATAGGCTGCATCTTGCAGACATTCCAATAGTGATTCGAGCCCATAAGAACAAAGTGAAGTGGCTCAAGAGTTCGGGATAAGATGGATAAATCCGACCGTGCATAGGTATTGGCTTTGATTGAAATCCCTAAACTGCTCCTCGACGGTATATTCAGGATACCATCGATAACCAGCCTCAATCATCACCCTAACCAACATGGCCGTGTGACCGCACACGTCAATGCAACGGGTCAGGCGAACTACTTGGTTCTGGGAACGGGTGTCCATCTGAAAGCACAGCCACAAGGCAAAGGCATTAGAATTTCTAGGGAAAATTGGGCAGCATAACATCTGTAAATGCTCAAAATCAGATTTGAGACATTCAAAATCATATTTGCAAAACCACTCAACAACATCATATCAAGGTTCTGGTTCAAATGATAGCATACTAAAATTTAGTAGCACTGAACTGAGGGTATAACCAACAATCCTATAAGTTACTACGGATTAGTAACACGTGAACCTGATAGAGAGAAGAGAGCCTAGTCCTATACCCACGTTGAATGAGAAGAGGATGACTCAGATCAGAGGGCATAAGGTAAAGGAGTAAAAGAGCCTTACGTTCCCTCCCACAATCAATTCCCCTACATATAACTAAAGCATTTCTAGACTCAACCCGACCAGTTTGGCTTAGCGGACCTACAGCAGCCCCGCTCGATGCCAACACTGTCGGGACCCGATTCCAAGTCACATCGACCTAGCTGGTAACACCTCATATCACTTTGCGGCCTCACGCACGGTATTCCCACGGGTGTCGCCTTACCATGGCCCGGGACCGTTTGCGCCTTTTGGCTCACGTATATGATAGTGTCGCTAGCATCCACATGACAAAGAACCCGGGCCGACATGGCTAGTCGTGAACCCAAAGCGGCACCAACCTATGGGGACAGGCATACATGAACACTTCGAGCATGTCGGTCATCAACGTATGAACTCGGGCTGTAGCACTGGCTAACAGGACTCGGTATCCCGGCTGTAGCAGAGCTAGGCAGGACTCGAATATCACCGCGTGACATTTCCCGAAGGGATGGACATAGGAACGAAATGAATCACATGCCGGCCAGTCAAGTGTCCAAGCAGTAGTCTTTGGGCTAGCAGGACTCCGTGAACCGGCAGTAGCGGACTACTATTGCTCGAAGCACGAGACTACATTTCCCCATATGAGAGGCTGCCAAGGATAAACAACTAGTTTGTCGGATCCCACTCATACCAAGCATTTCAATCATACACATAATATGCCCGATATGAGTAAATACAACAAGGCATCACAACAAAACTCTACAACTCAAGTACTTTATTTAAGAGGCTCGAGGAGCCATACATAACATAGTCATACGGTAGGGGTCACATGACCCAACACTCAAGTCATACAATCATACAAGCACATGCGGAAGCAAACTAGTCTGAGTACAGACTCTAGAAAGAAAGAAAGCTTGTTGGAGCCTTTCTATCTACAATGGCCCTTCACAAGTCTTAGATCGCCACCTGGGTGGCTAGCTTACTCGTCAAGTCAACATCTACATAGAATCCGTCGGAGGGGTAGTATAGTCCTCTAAAAATATTGATTAGGCAAACATGAGTACAACAGTACTCAGCAAGTCTTACCACAGAATCCTATCATACATGCACATTTTCAAAGAAGGAGGTGGAGTTATTTGCAGCAAGCCAGCTTTGACTCTTGGCTAAGCTATCCTACGTGACACACTTTGTAAAGCATTTTGTCGCTTTACGAGTCCACTAATCACCATCACAATACTCCACCGTGGATCCTCTCTCGTCATCCCGAGAGGGCCATCCACGATACTCACACTTATCTTGAGGCTTTTAGTAGTATCCATTTACTTGTCTATGAACTGATATAGGTAACCCGAAGTCCTTCTCCGTGGACACGGCTATTCGAATAGATCATATTTAACCTGCAGGGTGTACTTCTTCACACACTCTCACCACTTATAAATCGTTTTTACGACATGTACTCGGCAACCTTCAAGCGGAAGCCCAACGTGGGTGTCGGCCTTAGCCTACCCAAACACTCAAGTCCCTAGTCCAGGTTTATCGCCTATTCGGTTCCATCCGCAGGAGTCCGCCGAGGTTTCCCATACAGCCCCGAACGATGTGTGCGGGGTTCCCGAGATACCAAACGGCACTTTCGGTACACGGACCCACGGTGCCTACCGCAACACAACCCACCCCTAAGGTCAGCGTTGCGCGGCCCCAAACAAGCTACAAACACGTAAACTACTTGCAACTCCGGACTAAGAACAAGGGTGGTTAAGAAGCGAGAGGGTCCATTGGTTTGGGCCCAATGCGTGGTAGTAGCTAGTTCATGGATCACAAACACAGTTCTCAGTTCTTAAGTTCGGCTTCAATGAAACAACCCACCATGTACTCCTACATGGCCTCTCATCGATACCTTTACCAAATCGTGTTCAACACTTTAACTCTCGAACCAACACAACCTTTCACTCCAGTTCATCATCCCGATGAGCAAGACCTGACACAACTCTAAGCATAGCAAGCATAGTATGGTAGGAATCACAAACATGGCTCAATCAACTCCTACACATACTAGTGGGTTTCATCTAGTTCTTGTGGCAATGACAGTCATGCAAAGGAAGTGGGTTCAACTACCGCAAGCACACAACAGTTGAATCGCGTTGTCTTAATGCAGAAACGAGAGCGAAGCGAGAACATGGGTTTGTATCGAATGATCAATGAATTGCTTGCCCGATGGGCTGGGGTAGAGAACTGCCTTCGATGGGTAGTCGAGGTTATCTTTGGGGCGTAACCTATCATGAAAGCACACCGAAATAAACACACAAGACAATATGCAACAATATGATGCATGCTATGACATGGCAATATGGATGTGTGTTGGTCTAATGCAAGTCGAAAGAACAGGGGATGAACTCATTTGAACCAAGGATTCAAATGATAGCTCATTTGAGTTAGTCCTAATGGTGCAATATCTTATTCTGGTTATTCAGCATAGTTAACTTGTTTTAACATGCATGAAACCTGTACCAATGGATAGAGTGTATTTTTCTGATAATTTTTCATATATAAATCTTTGCATTTGGAGTTATAGATAAAAGTTATAAGCATTTGAAATTTGAATTATATTCGAATTTACTATATAAAAATAAATCCAGAATTTGAATTAATGCGTCAAGATGAGGTCAGCGTGACGTCAGGGTCAACGGGTCATCCAGGTCAAACTGACCATGGGACCCGCATGTCGTGGTTAGTTTAACTAATTAAATTAATTAGAACTAATCCTAATTAGTTAACCGGGGTCCACCTGTCATTGACTCGGAAGCGATCAACAGGCCCTGATCGTGGGTCGATGGTCAACTCGCTGGCGTCTAGCACGGCGAGGCAAAGGCAATGGCGGAGCAAAGTGCTTTTGCACTTTCCGGCACCAAATGGGCGCGGGAGCATCTACGTGGAGCTGGAGATGAGCCGCGGTGTTTGGTGGGGTTAGTTGGAGTCGGGTGGCGGAGTTGGCACCCGCTGACGAGTCGAGCGCGGCGGGGCTCGGTGATGTCGGGTTTGTTGCTAGGGGGCAAAGTGAGGCGGTGGAGTGCATAGTTAGGCCCAGCGCAACTCGGTGAGTGCGATGGACAGGTGGCGTGGCCGTTGGGTGGCCGGAGCTTTGTCGTGACGAGCTCATGGCGGTGGGGTTCGGGTGATCGCGGTTGGGTTGCTGTGGTGCACGAGGAAGAGAATGGAGAGGATGGGGAGGTAGCCAGGCTCACAGTGATCCCGTAGAGAGCCTCGTCGGGGTCGGGGACGGTCTGATGCGGCGGCGACGGCGAAGGGGATCTCCGGCGGTGGCGGAGCGGGCGGGAAGTCGCATGAGAGCCGGGCGAGCGAGCTCGGGGCTTGGCTTGTTCGACGAAGTCGACGACGGCGAGGCGACTGGACAAGGTCTCGTGGCGCTGGGACGACGGTGGCTACGGCTTCTGACGACGGAGCGGCGGCGAGTGGCGTCGGCCATGGCGAGGGGAGAGAGAGAGAGGAGGCAGGGGAGAATGGGGTGTCACAGGTCGGGCGACGAGCGCGAGGTCGTCAGGCGGCGGCGGCGAAGGGTGAAGCAGGCGGCGGCCAGCTGCGTGGCGCGCCTGCGCTCGCCGGCGGGCACCAGGCTGCTGTCTGGCCGAGCCAAGCAGCTCTGTTGGCTGCTGCTGGGCTGGGCAGCGCAGGTGGGCGGGCGCGGCATGTAAGGATTTTCCTTTTTAGTCTTTTTCTATTTTTCAGAACTTTGTGGGGTTTTTAAAAATACCAAAACTATTTTAAAAATCACCAAAATGCTCCTGGTCACTTGTTGGAATATTCCCAACATGAAACATTTTGGTTTGACAATTTTTGAACATTTAAAATATTTTATATAATTAAAAATGCTCAAGTTTAAAACTTGTGGATTAATCCTAGAACCCTTAGATGACCTAGAAAATGTTCCACCTCCTTTGACATGGGTTCTGAACCCAAACAAAGAGGATGAGCATTTTGAAGGGCATTTCGGATTCATTGAAATAAATTTTAGTAAACCCTAGTTCTTTTAAGGGGGGGGGGGTGTTCTGGGGTTTCCTGCCTTCCCCATTTCAAATTCAAATGAAATTTAAACATGATGCACACCCTAATGCATGGTCTATCTGGGATGTGACATGAAATGAGCTACTTTCGTCAAACGATCGACTACAACCCATATCGAGTCATAGCCTGAACGAGTCCTGGGAAATCCCGTGATAAAATCCATGCCTAGCTTGTCCCACTTCCATTCGGGTATCGACAATGGTTGTAGTAATCCCGCTGGCTTCTGATGCTCTGCCTTCACTCTCTGACATACATCACAAACTGCTACATACTCTGCAATATCCTTCTTCATTCCGGTCCACCAGAAACTATCCTTCAAATCCAGATACATCTTGGTATTTCCTGGGTGAATCGAATATGGCGAATCATGGGCCTCTTGCAGAATCAACTTCCTGATCTCCGGATCATTTGGCACATATACGCGGTCCTCAAACCATAAGGTATCATGCTCATCCTCACGAAATCCTTTAGCTTTTCCTTTGCTCATTCTTTCCTTTATCTCGGCAATCTCCTTGTCCGTATTCTGAGCTTCTCTGATCTTATCTATCAATGTAGATTGAATCTCCAAATCTGCTACATAACTCTCGGAACAATTTCCAAACATAGCTCGCGTAGGTCATCTGCCAACTCCTTGGGTAATCCTATGGTCATGAGTGTATTGACATGACTTTTGCGGCTCAACGCATCGGCTACTACGTTAGCCTTTCCAGGATGATAATGCAACCTCATGTCATAATCCTTAATGAGTTCCAACCATCTCCTCTGCCTGAGATTCAACTCCTTCTGCGTGAAGATATACTTCAAACTCTTGTGATCCGTGTATACCTCACAATGGTTTCCGATGAGAAAATGTCTCCAAGTCTTCAACGCATGCACTACGGCTGCTAACTCCAAATCATGCGTAGCATAATTTAACTCATGGGGTTTAAGCTGTCGTGAGGCATATGAAACAACTCTTCCCTCCTGCATAAGTACAGCTCCAAGTCCTCGACATGAAGCGTCGCAATACACTTCATAATCCTTGCGTTGATCTGGCAGAATCAGCACTGGTGATGTAACCAAGCGTTTCTTTAACTCCTGAAAAATGGCCTCACATTCCTCAGTCCATTTAAACTTGGTGTCCTTCTTTAACAACTCCGTCATAGGCTTTGCAATCTTTGAGAAATTCTCAATGAACCTCCGGTAGTATCCTGTGAGTCCAAGAAAACTCCAGATCTCTCTAACTGACATGGGTGCTTCCCAATTTGTCACAGTGACAAGTTTGGTGGGGTCTACCACTATTCCTTCTCCGGATATAACATGTCCAAGAAATCCAACTTCCTTCAACCAAAACTCACACTTGCTGAACTTGGCGTATAGCTGATGTTCTCTGAGCTTCCCAAGTACGAAACGCAAATGCTCTTTATGCTCCTCTTCATTCTTCGAGTAGACTAGTATATCATCAATGAACACCACGACGAACTTATCCAAAAACTCCATAAACACTTTGTTCATCATGTTCATAAAATAGGCAGGTGCATTAGTCAGGCCAAAAAACATAACGGTATACTTGTATAGCCCATACCTCATGGTAAAAGCTGTCTTAGATATATCCCGCTCTCGAATCTTCAGCTGGTGGTACCCTGATCGCAGATCGATTTTGGAAAACACCTTAGCTCCTTGAAGCTGGTCAAACAAATCATTGATCATTGGCAGTGGGTACTTGTTCTTGATCGTCACCTCATTCAATCCTCGATAATCAACAACCATCCTTAACGATCCATCCTTCTTCTCCACTAGAAGAACTGGCGATCCCCAAGGTGACGAACTTAGGCGAATATAACCTTTATGCAGTAACTCCTTGATCTACTTCTTAGTTTCCTCCAAATCCTTTGCGGGCATTCTGTACGGTCTCTTAGATATTGGCCCTGTGCCTGGCAAAAGCTTAATTAAAAACTCAATGTCTCTATCCGGTGGCATCCCTGGCAACTCTTCTGGAAATACATCCGGGAAATCCTTTACCACTGGTACTTCCTCCTGTACAACTCCTGATAAGGAATTTACTTGAGTCCTATTCGGCACATGCTGTAACATCCCAAAATTCTAAATTTTGGAATGTTATATTAAAAAGATAGATTTGATTGATTGTTTGATTGATTGAGTGAAATTCAAAACTTTTTGAAAGTTAAATGAGAGGGAATAAAAGGACTTTCCCAAACTTTCATTTTCTTTTCTGATCTACATGAATTCAAATTCTTTTCACCACAAAACCACGGAGAGAAGATGACATGACTTCTTCCATTTATTTAAATGACAAGGGTGTTGAAAATATTTGAATTTCATTTGAGAATATTTCCAATTCTGAAACTTTATGCAACTCAATGATTTTCACGAGCTTAAGATAAAATGACTTCTTCAAAACATATGAAATATGAGTTGGGAGTTTCAAAGAATTAAATTCAAAGTTCTTTTGAATTTATTTTTCAATTTGGAGTTATTTGAGTTTTATTCAAATTATTTTTCTCCAAAAATAAAATATATGGAAAATAGGGTAACATGATTCCTACAATAGAAAATTGAGAGAAATAAATTTGAATTAATTTTGGTATTTTTAAAATGATTTTCAGTGGATTTTATTAGAGCAGTAGCACTCTTTGAATTATCTGAATTTGTGTGGATTTTATTTGGCATTATAAAAATGTCCAGTTGTAGAAAATCTTTTTTCGCAAATTTTGATATATTATATGCCTATATAATATTTTCTTATTTCTTTTGTTTTTATTTTTGTTTGTGCATTTTATTAAAAAAAACTCACTGATTGGGCGGCCCAATTTAGCTAGCCAAAGCCACGGCCCAGCCCAGCCAGCCAATGCGCGCATTCGTCTCGAGCTCGGACAGAGTCCCGAGCCGCCACGCCCGTCGTCGCCAGACGTTGCCGGCCTCCCCCGCCTCCTCCCCTGCCCCTCCCCACGCCACCTTGCCCTCGCCCCTTAAATACCGGAGCCGGGCCCGTTCCTCTCCTCCCCGAGCCATCGCGGCCGCCCTCGCAGGAGCACCCGCCCCGACGAGATCCGCCGCCGTTGCGCCTCGCTCCACCACCGCCTATGCCTGACGCCACCACCCCCTTCGGACTCGCCTCGCCGAGCCGCTCCTCCCCATCTACTCCGCCGGCACCGCCGACGCCCGGAGCCGTCGCCCCATTCATCGCTGAGCCGCCGCCGCCGTCTTTTTCCTCGCCGCCGACGACCCGCCCCCGCGGTAACCGCTGTCGCCCCGCCTCACCATCAGATCTGGATCCAACGATCCAGATCGTTTGATTTTTTTTCCTGAAGCGTTTTGTTTTTATTTAGAGAATGTTCGCTGGTTAGGTATAGGAAACGAACGTTCACTATTTAGTCTTTTTATTTTTCTGTTTATTTACGCCAGGGACCTATCGGTATATTTATTTACAGATTAGCCCCTGTTTTTCAAACGGTCATAACTTTTTGCTCGTTAGTCGGAAACTCGATGAAACCAACGCCCACTTCTTTGTTATGATCCCCTCAATCCAGTAAAACAACATCAACATGTTTTTGAAAGTTTAAAATTTGAATTAGACCAGATTTGAATTCAAACTTCGTTTGATCATAACTTGAGTTTTATAACTCCGATTTAATTGATTCTTTTTGCAAATCGAAGCTCTTGACCTAAACTTTCTGATAAGGCCAAATTCACATAATTTTGGTACTGTTAGAAATTGTTTTATGATGCAAGAGTTATTTTCTTGGTTTTGATGTTTTCCAAATTGTTTTCTTCGTTCTTTCCGATCTTTTGAGTGATTGCTTATGTGTGGTTACTATTGCTTGCTCACGATAGATTGACCAGAGTGTGACGAGTAGACCTATCAAGAGTTTTGAGTGCAAATCATCTTCATCAACATTGCAGGCAAGTAACACTTTGATCATACCTTTTCCACTACCCAGTTTTATTGCATTAGATCAATCCTCAAACATTGCATGATTAGGATCTAATTAAATTGTGGGTTTTGGGAAGTAGTTTGAGGTAGTACCTATTACCTGATTTATATTCAAACCCTTGGGAGTTACTTCTACGTTTGCTTATTATGCCATGCTATGCTAGTAGACGTGGATCGGGTGAGTGTATCCATGACAGATGTGAGATTGTTAATTAATGGTTTATTTAAGGTGGCAACTTAAACACACATCTGGGTGGATTGAGGCACCTGGTTTCCATCAGGACTTGCCTGTTTTTCTTTGGACCGCCACCCAGGTTCAAAGGGATCATGAGATTATTCATGCTAGAAACTTCCGTTTGCAGCCACAAGCCATTATGGGCTCTGGCATAGTTGATTAAGTCGTGCGAACTCTTACGGGTAGACTAGCAGATGTAAGGGAAAGTAGGCGTACCGGTCTACCCTATGTAAGGTGCTAGCGCTTCCGAAAGACTATGTCTCGGTCATCCGTTTCTCAAACATCATGTAGTGCGAGAAATCCAACGGAGGCGATCGAGTCTTGTGGGGAAAAGTGCGCAAACCTCTGCAGAGTGTATAAACTAATCATGGTTAGCCGTGTCCCCGGTTATGGACATCTTGAGTATCTAGTACTTGGATATCATGTGAATCTCGTCATGTTACTTCTAATTAATATTGTTGGGATGATGATGAGTACTTTTAATTGGGATTGAGGATGCTGTCAACCATTCTCAATGTTCAACAACCACCATGATAGTTAAATAAATTTATTCCTTTGCAGTAGGGAAAAATTGGCTTTTCGCAAAAACTGTAACCATAGAGCTTTCCACCAGCCAAATATGCATGTAGTATAGCTTGTTCTTTCATTACTCTCTATGTGTTACATTGCCAGCATATTCCATGTGCTGACCCGTTTTCGGGCTGCAACGTTTCATGTTGCAGGATCTTACGACGAGTAAGTGATACGTTAGGGTTACGATTTCTACACTCAACTTTGCCGTTGGTGTTGATGGGAATCCACAACCTTGTTACTTCCGCTATTTTGGATTGAGGTAATAGTATTTACGTTACTTTATACATGTGATTTACCTCTGTTATAAATCCTCGAGTACTGTGTGTGGTAGCATACCGATCCAGGGATGACACTTAAGCACAAAGACTTGATCCATTCAGGCCGGGTCGCTACAAGATGGTATCAGAGCACATGTTGACTGTAGGACGTGACCCTAGAAACTGGCAAGCCCATAGGAAAGATTTTTCTCTACAACTTTCTTTTCAAAAGAATCTTTTACCTCTCTTCTCTCCTGAGCTTATTCAAATATTCCCTTTTAGTGAGACTATACCCCTTTTCCCTTTTGACCACTTGAAGATTCGACCGATGAGACCACTCCAAGGAGACAAGATATCGGACAACTAAGATCATTTTGGAATAAAGAGGATTTTACTGTGTAAATGGAAACTACAACTGTTGAAGACTCTGAATAATAGGAGAATTTGAGGCTCCGAAGAATTTCCAAATTTGTATGACCTAGGAAGGCTACCCTTATGGAACTTGTCAGAATATGGAAGTTGTCAACACCCAAGATCAAGGTGTATCGGAGAAAGACCGGAATATGGAGTATTAGAACTCAAAGTTCTGTCAAGAAAAACCCTAAGGCAGGAGATATCAACTATGGAGAGATAGCTCATGGAAATGACAAGAGCAGAAACACGGCTATCCATGAGGTTATCACCCGCATATGCTATTGCCACTGTGCTGAGTTAAGCATGCATTTCCTCAGAAGGATTGGATGGTAGAAGGCTGAGGGAGCATCTGTTAGCGAAGGATGCAGTTTTAACATTGCTGGTGTATCACCAGGATCTGGAGTGTTACATCAAGAAGTTAAGGTGGATCTGCAGGAAGCCGTATTTGACAAGGAAGCAGTTCGTGAAGAACTCCGGACCCAGAAGCTGAAAGTAGCCAAGCTGGAGGAGCAAACCTTGAGATACCGGAGATTCGTCAGGAACTGAAGGACAGTAGGACCATGGTTCATGTCAAGGATGTTGAAACCCAGATGTTTGGAACGCAACTCCAGAATATTAAAGGACGTCACGAGAGACTTCGTGTCAACAAAGATGAGCTGGCAAAAGGGACTTGAGAAAGACAAGCACGATTGGAAGAAGCCATCGGAGACATGAACAAGACTGGAAGAGTTTGATGACGTTGAAGATTTATTGACCATTAGAACACCAAAACCCCTATTATATACCTGCGTTAGATGCGACGATTGTGAGCTGTCATTTGTTTGATGTTTTTCCGACAGCCACAAATAAAATCTGTCTTTTCAAAACTATTGTTTGCATTGTGTGTATCCCTCCCTCTCTATCTCTCTTATCCCACCCCAAACCCCTGGACCCCATTAGAGGATGAATGGAGATGAGCTTGTATTGTCTGGACCGATGAGTCAATTGGGGACAGACCGATGGATTCAGAACATGGAGGATCACATGGAGAATAACACTATAGTCGGAAAGGATATGACCCAGCATGCTCTTCAGTGCTTTGAAAGAGGTGCTGCTACTTGGTGGAGGATGTATCAAACCATCAATGGATGGCAAAGAGTAACCACTTGAGAAGAATTTAAGTTGACTCTGCAAAGATCTCGTCTTGTGTCCCAGAAATTGAGGCCTTATGGAAAGGATATGAAGAAACCTTGTGCATACAAGCTTTGTGGAGAAATAGGACACAACCATAAAGCACACCAGGATGAATACCCTCATAAGTGGAGGATTACCAAAGGAGTTAGCCGAGGATCTCAGGGAACTTCGATTGGAGATTGTTCCCAAAGGTTTTGTTGTAGCAATGGAAGTTCAGTCTACATTGTTGAGAAAGATTCCTGAAGCTCAGAAGGATGACAAAGAGATTGCTGAGGTAAAAGAGAGGATGAGCAAAGGAAATACCAAAGGTTTTCGTAAGGATGAGCACGACACCTTATGGTTTGAGGATCGTGTATATGTGCCTAATAATGCAGAGATCAGGAAGTTAATACTTCAGGAGGCTCATGACTCACCATACATGATTCGCCCTGGAAACACCAAGAAGTATTTGGATTTGAAGGAGTGTTTCTGGTGGACTGGTATGAAGAAGGATATTGTCGAGTATGTAGACGTATGTGACGTATGTCAGAGAGTGAAGGCAAAACATCAGAAGCCAGCAGGATTACTACAGCCTATGCCGATACCCGAATGGAAGTGGGATAAGCTTGGCATGGATTTCATTACCGGATTTCCGAGAATCTGATCGGGATATGATTCTATCTGGGTAGTAGTTGATTCGCTTGACCAAAGTGGCTCACTTTATCCCAGTGAAACCACCTATACAAGTGAGAAGTTGGCCAAGATATACTTGACCAGGATCGTATGTCTGCATGGAGTTCCGAGCACCATCGTATTAGATAGAGGAACACAGTTTACCTCAAAGTTTTGGAATCAGCCGCACCAGACTTTGGGTACTAGGCTAGAGTTCAGTACAACCTTTCATCCACAGACAGATGGATAAACCGAGAGAGTCAATCAGATTCTGGAGGACATGTTGAGAGCGTGTGCGCTAGATTATGGATCTAGTAGTGATGATAATCTACCTTACGCGGAGTTCTCATACAACAACAGTTACCCAGCCAGTTTGAAGATGGCCCCTTTTGAAGCTTTGTATGGGAGAAGGAGCCAGACACCGTTGATGTGGGACGAAGTTGGAGACCGTCAGTTGCTTGGACCAAATGTGATCAAGGACTCAGAAGAGAATGTTAAGTTGATTCAAGATAGAATGAAGATAGCTCAGTCCAGGCAGAAGAGTTATGCAGACTGAAAAACACAAGGAGGTAGTCTATGAAATTGGAGACAGAGCATGTCTTCGTGCGTCCCCTCTGCGAGGAGTTAAACGATTTGGAGTTAAGGGAAAGTTAGCCCTGAGATTTGTAGGACCATACCGAGTTTTGGAGCGTATGGGAGAAGTGGCCAACAAGTTGGAGTCACCCGAAGGACTGTCAGGAGTTCATGAGGTGTTTCACGTTTCCCAGTTGAAGAAGTGCCATGCAGAGATGGCCAATATTCCCTTGAAAGGACGCTTGACCCTGGAAAGGATAATGATATTTCACGAAGTGGAGTATGGACTTCATAAGTATAAGTTTTTATCTCGGTAGGTGGGATATCCCACGAGCATGAAGAGATGAATTACTATTGGATATAAAGGAGGTGTGATGTTGGAAATATGGATCAATGGAAATTCCATGATGAGTCTGAGTAATCATGTCCTAGTTTGGTGCCAATAGAAGGAAGGAAGACAATACAATTGGATGGATTTAAGAATAGTTGGAAGTTGGGTGTTGGTATAACGATCAGTTGCCCGCGATGATGAGTTCAAGGTTTGCAAGTGATGAGATGGGCCATAACCCACAGGCCCAGGACCTGCCAAGAAACAAGCACATTCTTGCTGAAGGAAAAACCCTGGAAGAAGTTACGATTTTTTCAACCGACGATTCTATAGGAGTTTACGCAAAACCTGAGAGTTGTGAGGAAACGATAGATGTTTGTTTGGCTTGCAGAATCAATGGATTTTCCGAACTTGGTTCGTCGACAAGAGAAATTCTGCAATGCTTGTGAGGATGACCGAGTGTTAGAATGCGAGATTCACTAAACCATATACAAGGTAATGATTTGGGTGCGGGATGGATTGATCACCATACCGACTTACTCTTATTATTCGCCTTGCTATATGGGATGGTAAATCTGAGTGACTTACCTATAGTAGAGAGACAACGATCAAAACCTTGTTTGAACCTTAGAATGGTATACGTATTTTTCCCCTTGTATAAGGCAGCTGTTGCCAATCGTAGGATATATGGTGAGCATCAACCCAGAACCGTTTTCTGCAGGAGAAACCATAAATTGTTGACCACCATGAGATATCGATAGTTGTTTAGTATTGGCGCCAGACCCGTCAGCTATGAAGACCCAATCTCGGAATAACCTTACCAAGAGGAAAGGACAAAAGAATTGAGGAAAAGGTTATGCCACTACCGGAAGAGCCCAAAGAAGGAATTATCCTTACGATCTGAGAAGATCGACACTGCCAACAATAAGGATGGAGTATATGAGTTTTGATGGAACCGTAACAATGCTTCTAAGGGTGGTAGCAACCGAGACCCCGTGATGATCGATGGATTTGTGGAGACCCCCAAACCCTAACCTATTTCTTTCTAGCCTCTTCGAATCTCGAGGACGAGATTCCTTTTAAGGGTGGTAGTTTTGTAACATCCCAAAATTCTAAATTTTGGAATGTTATATTAAATAGATAGATTTGATTGATTGAGTGAAATTCGAAACTTTTTGAAAGTTAAATGAGAGGGAATAAAAGGACTTTACCAAACTTTCATTTTCTTTTCTGATCTTCATGAATTCAAATTCTTTTCACCACAAAACCACGAGAGAAGATGACATGACTTCTTCCATTTATTTAAATGACAAGGGGTGTTGAAAATATTTGAATTTCATTTGAGAATATTTCCAATTCTGAAACTTTATGCAACTCAATGATTTTCACGAGCGAAGATAAAATGACTTCTTCAAAACATATGAAATATGAGTCGGGAGTTTCAAAGAATTGAATTCAAAGTTCTTTTGAATTTATTTTTCAATTTGGAGTTATTTGAGTTTTATTCAAATTATTTTCTCTAAAAATAAAATATATGGAAAATAGGGTAACATGATTCCCTACAATAGAAAATTGGAGAGAAATAAATTTGAATTAATTTTGGTATTTTTAAAATGATTTTCAGTGGATTTTATTAGAGCAGTAGCACTCTTTGAATTATCTGAATTTGTGTGGATTTTATTTGGCATTATAAAAATGTCCAGGTTGTAGAAAATCTTTTTCTGCAAATTTTGATATATTATATGCCTATATAATATTTTCTTATTTCCTTTGGTTTTTATTTTTTGTTTGAATGTTTTATTTAAAAAAAACTTCCGCCGACTGGGCCGGCCCAGCTAGCCAGCCAGGCCACGGCCCAGCCAGCCCAGCCGCGCCGCTCATCCCCGAGCTCGGGACAGAGTCCCGAGCCGCCACGCCGCCGTCACCATACGCCGCCCGGCCTCCCGCCGTCGCCTCCTCCGCCTCCCCACGCCACCTTGCCCCGCCCCTCGAATACCAGAGCCGGGCCGTTCCTCTCCTCCCCGAGCCATCGCCGCCGCCCTCGCCGGAGATCCCGCCCCGACGAGATCCGCCGCCGTTGCGCCTCGCTCCACCACCGCCTACGCCCGACGCCACCACCCCCTTCTGACTCGCCTCGCCGAACCGCTCCTCCCCATCTACTCCGCCGGCGCCGCCGACGCCCGGAGCCGTCGCCCCGTTCATCGCCGAGCCGCCGCCGCCGTCTTTTTCCTCGCCTCCGACGACCCGCCGCCGCGGTAACCGCTGTCGCCCCGCCTCACCGTCAGATCTGGATCCAACGATCCAGATCGTTCGATTTTTTTCCCGAAGCGTTTTGTTTTTATTTAGAGAATGTTCGCTAGTTAGGTATAGGAAACGAACGTTCACTATTTAGTCTTTTTCTTTTTCTGTTTATTTACACCAGGGACCTATCGGTGAATATATCTATTTACGGATTAGCCCCTACTTTTCAAACGGTCATAACTTTTTGCTCGTTAGTCAGAAACTCGATGAAACCAACGCCCACTTCTTTGTTATGATCCCCTCTATCCAGTAAAACAACTTCAACATGTTTTTGAAAGTTTAAAATTTGAATTAGACCAGATTTGAATTCAAACTTCGTTTGATCATAACTTGAGTTTTATAACTCCGATTTAATTGATTCTTTTTTCAAATCGAAGCTCTTGACCTAAACTTTCTGATAAGGCCAAATTCACATAATTTTGATACTGTTAGAAATTGTTTTATGATGCAAGAGTTATTTGCTTGGTTTTGATGTTTTCCGAATTGTTTTCTTCGTTCTTTCCGATCTTTTGAGTGATTGCTTATGTGTGGTTACTATTGCTTGCTCACGATAGATTGACCGGAGTGTGATGAGTAGACCTATCAAGATTTTTGAGTGCGAATCATCTTCATCAACATTGCAGGCAAGTAACACTTTGATCATACCTTTTCCACTACCCAGTTTTATTGCATTAGATCAATCCTCAAACATTTCATGATTAGGATCTAATTAAATTGTGGGTTTTGGGAAGTAGTTTGAGGTAGTACCTATTACCTGATTTATATTCAAACCCTTGGGAGTTACTTCTACGTTTGCTTATTATGCCATGCCATGCTAGTAGACGTGGATTGGGTGAGTGTATCCATGACAGATGTGAGATTGTTAATTAATGGTTTATTTAAGGTGGCAACTTAAACACACATCTGGGTGGACTGAGGCACCTGGTTTCCATCAGGACTTGCCTGTTTTTCTTCGGACCGCCACCCAGGCTCAAAGGGATCATGAGATTATTCATGCTAGAAACTTCTGTGTGCTGCCACAAGCCATTATGGGCTCTGGCATAGTTGATTAAGTCGTGCGAACTCTTACGGGTAGACTAGAAGATGTAGGGGAAAGTAGGTGTACCGGTCTACCCTATGTAAGGTGCTAGCGCTTCCGAAAGACTATGTCTCGGTCATCCGTTTCTCAAACATCATGTAGTGCGAGAAATCCAACGGAGGCGATCGAGTCTTGTGGGGAAAAGTGCGCAAACCTCTGCAGAGTGTATAAACTAATCATGGTTAGTCGTGTCCTCGGTTATGGACATCTTGAGTATCTAGTACTTGGATATCATGTGAATCTCGTCATGTTACTTCTAATTAATATTGTTGGGATGATGATGAGTACTTTTAATTGGGATTGAGGATGTTGTCAACCATTCTCAATGTTCAACAACCACCATGATAGTTAAATAAATTTATTGCTTTGCAGTAGGGAAAAATTGGCTTTTCGCAAAACTGTAACCATAGAGCTTTCCACCAGCCAAATATGCATGTAGTATAGCTTGTTCTTTCATTACTCTCTATGTGTTATATTGCCAGCATATTCCATGTGCTGACCCGTTTTCGGGCTGCAACGTTTCATGTTGCAGGATCTTACGACGAGTAAGTGATACGTTAGGGTTACGATTTCTACACTCAACTTTGCCGTTGGTGTTGATGGGAATCCACAACCTTGTTACTTCCGCTATTTTGGATTGAGGTAATAGTATTTACGTTACTTTATACATGTGATTTACCTATGTTATAAATCCTCGAGTATTGTGTGTGTCAGTATACCGATCCAGGGATGACACTTAAGCACAGAGACTTGATCCATTCGGGTCGGGTCGCTACACATGCCGGGATACATACTTGATCCTTCTTCCTTCTGGGGTGGTGAGCAGAATCGTCTTACTGGTGCAATCGATGTTTCCTCTATACATCGATAGACAATCCATACCCAGAATCACATCCAAACCTTGTGACTCCAAAATTATCAGATCTGAGGGGAAAACATGCCTACCTATGGTCAATGGCATCTGAAAACATCCTTGGCTTGCCATATACTCTGCTCCTGGCGAGCTTACTAACAAAGGTGTACTAAGAACTTTGGTGGGCAGTTTATACTTATCCACAAATCCCCTTGATATGTATGAATGCGATGCACCAGTATCAAAAAGAACAACTACAGTAAATGACTTAACCAAAAACTTACCTATTACTGCATCTGGTTGAGCTTCAACCTCCTCCACGTTAACGTGGTTCACTTGTCCCCTGTTGAAAGTGTTGGGCTTCTTCCCAGAGCTTCCATTGTCGTTCCATTCTTAGCTTCAGGACATTCATTGACGTAATGTCCAGTCTTCTGGCACTTGTAGCAAGTAACGTGGCTTAGATCTTTCTTGGCGGGTGTTGCCGGGTTGGAACGGTTCTGTCCGTTGCTTCCTCCATTACCATTCCCGTTCTTGGGGCCACTATGATTGTGCGAACTTCCTCCAGTGTGATTATGACCTACATGGTTATGTTGAAGGGGTCCTCCTGAGTTCGGGGTAAAACGGGGTCTCTACTGAGCTCCAGAATTGTACTTCCCTTGTCCATACTTCCTCTTGCGGCTGTCAATCAGCTGTTGCTTCCCTTCAAGCATGAGAGCTCTATCTACTAACTCCTGGTAGTTATTGAAATTTGCCACCATCAACTGCATGCTCAACTCATCATTCAGTCCTTCCAGAAACTTCTCCTGCTTAGCTGCATCAGTAGCGACATCATTTGGGGCATAACGTGCTAGCTTACTAAATTCATCCACATACTGGCCAACAGTGTGCCCTCCTTGGTGTAAGTTGTGAAACTCACGCTTCTTCATGGCCATAGCTCCTGTTGATACATGGGCAGTGCGAAAAGCCTGCTGGAACTGGTCCCATGTAACAGTGTCGATGGGGTAAGTGACTATGAAATTCTCCCACCATGATGCCGCGGGTCCATCAAGCTGATGTGTGGCAAAACACACTCTCTCCGCATATGTGCATCCTGCAGTAGTCAACTCCCTTTCAATCTTGTGGAGCCAATCATCTGCAACAATCGGCCCGGTGCTACTGGAGAACACCGGCGGATTCAGCCTAAGAAAACGGGCTAAGTGATCAACATGTGGTGGTGGTGGTGGGTTGTTGTTGTTGTTGTTGTTCCCCTGATTCTGATTCTGGACTAGTATCTACATCAATGCATTCTACTGCTGGATCAACTGAGTGAGCTCTGGTGGGAAAGCAAATCCATTGTCACGTCTCGGAGGCATCTGCTGGGTTTAGAAAAGATGAGAAAACAGAGTAGAATGAGGTCTAGGGGGAAAACACTACCCATATGCACATGAGACAAACACAATCATATCACTCAATCAATCAAACAAGGGCATACAATCGGTCTAGAACTATCGTTACATAAGTGCTCGGACTATACTATATACATGGTGGAATACTACTACTGATATGGTGGTCGACTAGAAAAATTGATCGGTCGAAGACTCCATGATATCCGCTCCAGCTTCATCAACATAGTCATCATTGCTATCATCGGGATCCGAGTCGGTGTCGTCGATGATGATGTAGTTCTCCGGGCAACCGGAACCGTCATCTTCTCCTCCTGGCGCAGGGTCTCCCATGAACACTCCCAGCTTCCTTATCAGGCCGTCATTCTTCTCCACTAGTACGACAATTTCCTCCATATAATCCTCGCGAGTAACCTTGAGTCTTCCTCTAGTTCCGTGATCCCTGTCATCACCTTCTTCAAATCTGTCATGCCTGCGCACATCTGGTTCTCCTGGCATCAAATGTGCTGGTTTAACTCCTGGATGAAAGCTGCAATCGATCTATCCTTCTTGGTGCTGATCATCTCCCATTGCTCATATCGGCGCCCACAAATCTGGTAGATAGTATCCTTGAGATCCTTGTGGTAAACTTCCCCAATGCGTCGCATGGTGATGTGGGCTGCCATACTCTTTCCTAGACTCCAGGTTGGTGCATCAAAGGAAAACTCTATGGCTCGGTGACTGGCGTGAATGTCCTTCCTGGAACTTGAACTTGAATCATCCAACGCTCCTCTTCTGGTAAAGTGGCGTTGCAAGTCCCGGTGAAGCTTGGTATTCCGATGTTCAGGTACCTAGTAACTTCCTTCAAGTGCCGTCCAAAAGGGGTGTCTTCATCCGGTTGCGTGAACTTGTTCCTTGCGTCCGCCATCCTAAAGAGTAGAAATTGAGAGGAGTCTGAAATGAGAAGAGAGTAGTGATCTAGGGCTTTAGCTTAGTGGTCGTGTCCTACAGTCAGCGTGTGCTATGATACCATCCTGTAGCGACCCGACCTCAGACGGTCAAGTCTATGTGCTTAAGTGTCATCCCTGGATTGGTAATGCTGACACACACATTACTTGAAGGATTTATAACAGAGTAGTAATCACACACTTATTACATTGAATGTCTCAAAATAGAACTTATTACAATAAATATGGCTTAAGGCCATCTAATACGATAATATCGGAAGGCTTGGAAGATAAAGGGAGTCCATCAACTCCAACGGCATCACTGAGTGAAAGACCACGACCTAAGGCTGCTTACTCGTCATCTGAAAAGTCTGCAACATGATACTTTGCAGCCCGAAAACGGGTCAGCACATGGAATATGCTGGCAATGTAACACAAGAGAGTAATGAACAGAATAATGCTATCACTACATGCATATATGGCTGGTGGAGCCTGTATGGTTAATATGTTCTGCGAAAAGCCAATTTTTCCCTACAACAAAGGAATAAATTTTATTTAACTATCATGGTGGTTGTTAAACATTGAGAATGGTAAACCCAATCTCAATCCCAATTAAAAAGGTAATTAATAACCCAATCAAAATTAATCTTGTAATAGAGTGATGACATCCACATGATAATCCAAGAACTAGATACTCAAGACGTCCATAACCGGGGACACGACTTACCATGATTAGTTTGTACACCCTGCAGAGGTTTGTGCACTTTTCCCCACAAGACTCGATCTCCTCCGTTTGATTTCTCGCACTTCATGATGTTTGAGAAACGGATGACCGAGACACAGTCTTTCCGAAGAGGTCCCCTTAACCGATAGATAGGCCTGTACACCTACAATCCCCTACATCTGCTAGCCCATCATGGAAAGTTTTCCCACAACTTACTCAACTATTCCAGAGCCCATAATGGCATGTGGCTGCACACGGAAGTTTCTAGCATGAATAATCTTATGATCCCTTTGAGCCTGGGTGGCAGTCCATAGGAGAATCACATGGTACCCTGGGATTTCCAAAAATACAGGCAACACTGGGTTCCCCAAGTGCCTCAATCCACCCAGATGTGTATTGAAGTTGCCACCTTAAGTTAACCATTAATTAAAAATGCTCACAACTGTCATGAATACACTCAAACCCAATCCATGTCTACGAGCATAGCATAGCAGCATAAGCAACGTAGAAGTAACTCCCATATGTTTGATAATAAACAGGTGAATAGGTACTACCTCATCTACTTCCCAAACCCACAATTTAAAACAGATCCTAACCATGCAATTGTTTGAGGATTGATCTAATGCAATAAAACTGGGTAGTAAGGAGGTATGATCAAAGTGTTACTTGCCTTGCTGATGATCTGCGAAACCTAGAGACTCGTAGTAGCACGCTTTGCAATCCGGGTGCTCTATCACAAACAAACAAGCATACAATAAGCAATCAAGCAAGGGCACGGGTAAAACTCAAATAAAAGATCTAACCAGAAAGTTCAACTTAAGAACTCCGGTTGGCAAAAAGAATCAAATTAAACGAAGCAACAAAACTCAAACGGCGAAAGAAACAAGCTTCGATTACTAATCTGGACTAAAGTCAAATTTTACAGTAGCAAAAACGTGTTTAAGTTGATTAAACAGAAAGAGGGCTTCAAGACGAAACTCCAGGCGCTTGAATCGCCTGATTTCGATAAACGAGCGAAAAGTTAAACTAAAACGAAAATTGGATAAGAAATCACGATCGAAAATAATCGCGGAAAATCTAAGAAAAAGAAAAATTGACGAATAGGGTAACGAACGAACGTTCACTATCTGCGACTAATCGGTGAAAACCGTTCGTTAAAATGAACGTACGAACGGACATTCGCTAAATAAGTAAACCGAAAAAATGATCTAAAATAATAAAACGCATCTAGGGTTTCAAAAAAAAACCGATCGGTTTTCTCGCGAAAACCAAACGGCGGCTACCTCCTCTGGTGGGCGAGGCGGCGGCGGTCTTGCAGGAGGCGATGGCGGCATCGTCGGCGGCAGGGGCTCTTGGTGGCTAGGGTTTGGCGGGTGCGGGCTGATGGGCCGAGGGCTCTGCGGCGGCTTATAAAGCCCCTCGGGGCGGTGTCCCGCTCGGGTACGGCCCGAAGTCGGTTTTGGTTGTTTTAAATTATTTCGCGCAGAAAAACGAATAAAAGAAATAATAAACGAACTCCAAAAATCCTGAAATAAAATTTCCTCGTCCTCTAAAAATCTAGCGGACAAGGTGAACATTTATTTGGGACTCTAGTGCAATTTTGAAAACGCATATTTTTCCTAATTCAAATAAAATAGCGATAAAACTCCGAATAAAATTATTATTTGGTTTTAATATTAAATCTCTGATATTTCTTTATTTTGAGGAAGTCATTTTATCCTCTCTCTTTTATTTTATAAAAGAAATATTCAAAGAGAAATTAATTAAAATCAAACGATCCTCTTTTCAAAATTCGAGAAAAACTCGAATATGAAAATAATGAAATCCCCAACTCTCTCCGTGGGTCCTTGAGTTGCCTAGAATTTCTAGGATCAAACCAAAATACAATAAAATATGATATGCAATGATGATCTAATGTACAACATTCCAAATTGAAAATTTGGGATGTTATAGGCTGGCTTCGAGGCGAAGCCAAGGAGAGAAGGCTAAAGCGCCGCGGGCCCCAATCGCCTGCAGACAAGGCTTGACGCGTGATGCACGATGGGACGCGGAAGCCTCCACTTGCCCATGTCGCCTCGGCAACTGCCCAGGCTGACAAAAGACTGGCGCACACCATGATGTCGCTTGAAGCTACGTCGGTATTTCCCCAAAGAGGAAGGGATGATGCACCACAACGGCGGTAGGTATTTCCCTCAGATATGAAACCAAGGTTATCGAACAAGTAGGAGAACCAAGCAAACACAACGTAAACAGCCCCTGCACACAAATAACAACCACTCACAACTGACGTGTTAAAGGGGTAGTCAATCCCTTTCGGGTAACGGCGCCAAAAATTGGCACGGAGAAGGGAGAAAATTATAATAGATTGAAATAATAGATCGCAAATAAAATAAAGTGCAGCAAAGTATTTTTGTACTTTTGGATTAATAGATCTAAATAAAAGAGAGCAAATAAATAGATCGCAAAGCAAATATATGAGAAAGAAGACCCGGGGGCCGTAGGTTTCACTAGTGGCTTCTCTCGAGAAAAATAGCAAACGGTGGGTAAACAAATTACTGTGGGGAATTGATAGAACTTCAAATAATTATGAGAATACCCAGGCAATTATCATTACATAGGCATCACGTCCAAGATTAGTAGACCGACTCCTTCTTGCATGTACTACTATTACTTGACACATCAACCGCTATCCAACATGCATCTAGTGTATTAAGTTCATGGAAAACGGAGTAATGAAATAAGAACGATGACATGATGTAGACAAGATCCGTTTATCTATATGGCGGTAGATATAGATCTCGTCTTTTTATCCTTAGTAGCAACGATACATACGTGTCGGTTCCCTTTCTGTCACTGGGATCAAGCACCGTAAGATCGAACCCACTACCGGGCACCTCTTCCCATTGTAAGATATATAGATCAAGTTGGACAAACAAAACCCAAATATCAGAGAAGAAATACGAGGCTATAAGAGATCATGCATATAAGATATCAAAGAAACTCAAATAACTTTCATGGATATAAAAAGATATAACTGATCATAAACTCGAAGTTCATCAGATCCCAACAAACACACCACAAAGGAGTTACATCATATGGATTTCCAAGAGACCATTGTATTGAGAATTCAGCGATAGAGAGAAAGCCATCTAGCTACTAACTACGGGCCCGAAGATCTACAAAGAACTACTCACTCATCATCGGAGAGGCACCAATGGAAGTGGTGAACCCCTCCGTGATGGTGTCTAGATTGGATCTGGTGGTTCTGGACTCTGCGGCGGCTGGATGGATATTTCATTGACGCTTCTAGGGTTCTGGTATTTTTGGGGTATTTATAGAGCAAAGAGGCGGTCCGGGGGGCACCCGAGGTGGGCGCGCCTGGGCCTCCTAGCGCACGCTGGTGGGTTGTGCCCTCCTCGGTGCACCCTCCAGGTGCAACCAGGGCCCATTGCCTTGCTTCTGGCCCATAAAAAATCATCATGGAGTTTCATGGCATTTGGACTTCGTCTGATATTGATTTCCTGCTATGTAAAAAACAGCAACTGGCACTTGGCACTATATCAATAGGTTAGTTCCAAAAAATGATATAAAATGACTATAAAATGATTATAAAACATCCAAGATTGATAATAAAACATCATGGAACAATCAAAAATTATAGATACGTTGGAGACGTATCAACATCCCCGAGCTTAACTCCTGCTCGTCCTCGAGTAGGTAAGTGATAAAAACGGAATTTTTGATGTGGAGTGTTGTTCATTAAGTCATACCATATTCTTTTATTTATAGCATGGACATTTGGAATTTTATGTGATTCAAAGCAATAGTCTAGTTTTGACATAATAATGTAGATACTCAAGCATATCAACAAGCAAACCATGTCTTTCAAAATATTAATGCTAAAACAAGTTATCCCTAGCCCATCATGCTCAAACATTGATCCATTCATGAAACACATTCGAATATTAACTACACCCAATACTTGAGCACGATCATATTGCCTCATAGTTGGTACTTTTGTAAGAGAGGATAGAGACTCAAATTAAAAATAAAAATTGCATAAATTAAAAGAAAGGCCCTTCGCAGAGGGAAGTAGGGATTTGTAGAGGTACCGGAGCTCAAAGCGAAAAATTTGAGGTAAAAACATTTTGGGAGGTGTATCCATCCCACCAACAAAACGACACAGAGCTACGAATACTTTCCATGCTAGATATGCCATAGGCGGTTCCCAAACAGAAAATAAAGTTTATTCCTTTTTCCACCATTCTTTCACTTTCCTTGGCTAACCGTATCCACGGGTGCCCTCCATACCAACACTTTCCAAGGAATTTATTATTTGACAACATAAAGTGAATTCATTTTTGCATTTCGGGACTGGGCATCCCTAAAACCTTTGCCTTACTCTCGTGCAATGACAAGTCAATAAACACTCATCTTGAGAATAACACATCTAGCATGGAAAATGTTAGCCACCCATTACCGTTCCGCGAGTGAAACAAACACATTTTATTTTGAAAATTAGAGATAGCACATGCAAATTTACTAAAAACGGCAAAAGAATACCGCATATAGGTAGATATAGTGGACTCATGTGGCAAAACTGGTTTAAAGGATTTTGGATGCACAAGTAGAGATCATACTTAGTGCAAAATGAAGGCTAGCAAAAAGATTGAGAAGCGACCAACCAAGAAATGAATAATCACATAAGCAAGCATTACGCATAATTAGCACTGAATAATGCACCACAAGTAGGATGTAATTTTCATCGCATGATTATTGACTTTCGTGCACGCATAGGGAATCACAAACCTTAACACCAATATTCTTACTTGAGCACAATTAATCATCAACATAACTCACATATCACATCATCATATCTCAAAACTATTACTAAGAATCAAGTTTATTTTGTCCAATGATCTTCATGACATTTTTTTACTTTATCCATCTTGGATATCTATCACATTGGGACTAATTTTCATGTGTTGCTTTTCATAAGCTCAAACAAATATAAGTGAAGATCATGAGCATAACAATTTTCTTTCTCTCAAAATAATTTAAGTGAAGCAGGAGAGAATTTTATTCAAAATTTTACTAACTCTCAGATAAATCTAAGTGAAGAAAGAGAGCATTTCTTCAAAAATAACAAAGCACACCGTGCTCAAAAAGATATAAGTGAAGCACTAGAGCAAGTCCTAGCTCATAAAAGATTTAAGTGAAGCACAAAGAGCAATTCTAAAAAGTCATGATATAATTTTGGCTCTCTCAAATAGGTGTGTCCAGCAAAGATTGATGACTTAAAACACAAACTAAAACAAGCAAAGACTCATATCATACAAGATGCTCCAAGCAAAACGCATATCATGTGGCAAATAAAAATATAGTCTCGAGTAAAATACCGATAGTTGTTGGAAGAAAGCGGGAATGCCACTCGGGGGCATCCCCAAGCTTAGTTGGTTGCTCATTATTGGATAATAGCTTGGGATGCCGGGGCATCCCCAAGCTTAGGCTCTTACATCCTTCCTTCATCCATCGTAAGATAACCCAAAACTTGAAAACTTCAATCACACAAAACTCAACAAAACCTTTGTGAGATCCGTTAGTATAAGAAAGCAAATCACTACTATAAGTGCTGTATCAAACCAATTCATATTTTTTGTATTATATCTACTGTATTCCAACTTTTCTATGGCAAAAACTCATCAAAGAAAACCATAGGGCCATCGAAATAAGCACACAACACAAAGAAAACAGAATCTGTCAAAACAAAACAGTCTGTAGTAATCTGAATTTAGCGAATACTTATCTAACTCCAAAAATTCTACCAAAATAGGACAACCTAGATAATTTTTATATTAATCTTCTGCAAAAATAATTGGCATTTTATCATGTTCTGGTGATTTTTAACAATTGTTTTCATGAGCACAAAGTTTCTGTCTTTTTCAGCAAGATCAAACAACTATCACCCAAGAAGATCATGTAGGCTTTACTTGACACAAACACTAATTAAAACATAAAAAGCACAATCACACCAGTAGCATAATTGTGTAAACACTCAATAACAGAAAGAAAAAAGCAAAAATAAATTTATTCATTGGGTTGCCTCCCAACAAGCACTATAGTTTTACGCCCTTAGCTAGGCGTAAGGCAAGGATCTAAGTTTTGTCTTCCAAAGTTTTGGCAATTTTTGTAAGGGTTTTCTCAAACCCGAGAGGCTCTTTACGCTTCCCTAAATTCTTCGAAAAAGAAACCATCTTAAGATCCAAAATATCCAATTGCTTGTTGCAAAGAGTAATCAAGGTATTCATGCGATTGATGCTACCATTAAGTTGCTTGAGGGGTTCATTATATTTCTGTATTTCAACCATATGTTTATGCAAATCACCAAGTTTGTCCAACATTTGAACTCCCTCAGGGGTAAAGGAAAACCCCTACTTTTGAGGAGGAATTCCCAAAATTCCTTCCAAAATTTCATAGGCAGCGTTTGCATCAAGCTCAATAAAATTTCCTTTAGCGGCAAAATCAAGAAGTTGTCTATGATGCAAAACTAATCCTATGTAAAAATTACGAAGCAAAACCTTAGCATCCCCCTTTAGATTGGAAACACGATATGATTCCATAAGCCTATACTAGGCATCTTTCAAATTTTCTCCTTGTCTTCACTTGAAGTAAAGGACTTCAAAATCTCGTGATAGAGGAGGAGTAGGGACGCTAGCCATCGGGACTAGAGACAAGAGATCGGTGAAAAAGAGGGACGAATAAAACGTCAAATTTTTGTGAAGTGTGGGAGAGGAAAATGGCAAATAATGTAAAATGCGAGGAGATGAGATTTGTGATTAGGAACCTGGTTATGCTGAAGATCCTCCCCGGCAACGGCGCCAGAAATTCCTTTTGATGTCGCTTGAAGCTACGTCGGTATTTCCCCAAAGAGGAAGGGATGATGCAGCACAACGGCAGGAGGTATTTACCTCAGATATGAAACCAAGGTTATCGAACCAGTAGGAGAACCAAGCAAACACAACGTAAACAGCCCCTGCACACAAATAACAGCCGCTCGCAACCCGACGTGTTAAAGGGGTTGTCAATCCCTTTCAGGTAACGGCGCCAAAAATTGGCACGGAGTCGGGAGAAAATTATAATAGATTGAAATAATAGATTGCAAATAAAATAAAGTTCAGCAAAGTATTTTTGTATTTTTGGTTTAATAGATCTAAATAAAAGAGAGCAAATAAATAGATCGCAAAGCAAATATTATGAGAAAGAAGACCCGGGGGCCGTAGGTGTCACTAGTGGCTTCTCTCGAGAAAAATAGCAAACGGTGGGTAAACAAATTACTGTTGGGCAATTGATAGAACTTCAAATAATTATGAAGATATCAAGGAATGATAATTACATAGGCATCACATCCAAGATTAGTAGACCGACTCCTGCCTGCATCTACTACTATTACTCGACACATCGACCGCTATCCAGCATGCATCTAGTGTATTAAGTTCATGGAAAAACGGAGTAATGCCATAAGAACGATGACATGATGTAGACAAGATCCGTTTATCTATATGGCGGTAGATATAGATCTCGTCTTTTTATCCTTAGTAGCAACGATACATACATGTCGGTTCCCTTTCTGGCACTGGGATCAAGCACCGTAAGATCAAACCCACTACCAGGCACCTCTTCCCATTGCAAGATAAATAGATCAAGTTGGCCAAACAAAACCCAAATATTGGAGAAGAAATACGAGGCTATAAGAGATCATGCATATAAGAGATAAAAGAAACTCAAATAACTTTCATGGATATAAAAAGATATAACTGATCATAAACTCGAAGTTCATCAGATCCCAACAAACACACCGCAAAAGAGTTACATCATATGGATCTCCAAGAGACCATTGTATTGAGAATTCAGCGAGAGAGAGAGAAAGTCATCTAGCTACTAACTACGGACCCGAAGGTCTACAAATAACTACTTACGCATCATCGGAGAGGCACCAATGGAAGTGGTGAACCCTTCCGTGATGGTGTCTAGATTGGATCTGGTGGTTCTGGACTCTGCAGCGGCTGGATGAATATTTCGTCGACGCTTCTAGGGTTCTGGTATTTTTGGGGTATTTATAGAGCAAAGAGGCGGTCCGGGGGGCACCCGAGGTGGGCACAACCCACTAGGGCGCGCCTGGGCCTCCTGGCGTGCGTTGGTGGGTTGTGCCCCCCCCCTTGGGGCACCCCCCAGGTGCAATCAGGGCCCATTGCCTTCCTTCTGGCCCATAAAAAATCATCATGGAGTTTTGTGGCATTTGGACTTTGTGTGATATTGATTTCCTGCGATGTAAAAAACATGGAAAAAACAACAACTGGCACTTGGCACTATGTCAATAGGTTAGTTCCAAAAAATGATATAAAATGACTATAAAATGATTATAAAACATCCAAGATTGACAATAAAACAACATGGAACAATCAAAAATCATAGATACGTTGGAGACATATCACACCACAGGGCCATTATTGCCCAAACACGGAGGGACACAGGTGGGCCTCTGATCGCCTATAAGAGGGCGAGGGAGACGAAGCCCCTAGCCCATCTTCATCTTCTCGCTCCCCCACTCTGCGCACTTGCTGCATCATCCACTGTGCCAGAGAGAAGGTTCTCAGTCGCCGAGAAGGGGAAGGCTCCACGAGAGGAACCGGAGTCGCCCCTGCCAAAGAGAGGATGAGACCGTCCTTGCAAGATCACCGCGAGACCCGCGGCGGCCCTTCTCCAACGCAAGCGCACTCTGCCAGGAGGGTGCGCCGGTTCCAGCGTTAGTGGAAGGGGCCCTTCCCGCGGGACTGTCTACGGGAGCCACGGAAGTCAAGGACGAGGAGAGAGGCATGCGACGGGGGCCCGACCTCCCAGCCCATCGATTCACGGGGAGCCCACGACACGCGAATTCTTGGTGTGGGTGGCAAGGCTGCCAAGCACCTGGATCCAACTCCCACATTCCCTGGCAGAAGATCTTCCAGCGAGTGGGCCCGCCGAGCTGTGGCTGCAACACGACGGTTGCTGTAACCAGTACTCAAAGGCGGAGGTTGAGGCCACCATCTCCGACTATATATTCATGACCCGGGGATGGGGAGCGATCGCCCGCGCGTGCGGCTCGAAGGGGAGGCACGCCCTCCTCTTCAAGTATGACGGGGCGACAATGCTCTTCTTCAAGGTCTTCGAAGAAGATGGCGGATGCCTGGAATGCTGCCCGGGGGGCGGCAACAGTGGTGGCGACCGCCCTTCTGACAACTGTGGCCAATGGGGAGGTGAGGCCCTCGGCGGTGAACTTTCCCTTGCCCACGCCCGCGATGTCTCCAGCGGTGGCGACACCTCCTCCGGGAAAAGCTCAAGCAACAAAGACTACGACGAGCCGCCGCGCCGCCATTCCTGGGTCAAGGAGGAGGAGGACACCTACTAGGTGCCGTGACGCCAGAGCCGGCGCCTCCTAAGCCGCAACCCTCGGGAGGCCGCCTCTTTTATTTCTTTTTCCTGCATCGAAGTCATGAAAGTCCCAGTGGGGGTGTGTAAGAATCTTGGCGCTTGCGCCTTTATCTGTAGTGTTTCCCGCTTATGTTCTTGGTTATGCTTGCGTCTCTCGCTTGGGCACGGGTCCCCTTTTTGGTCTTACGACAGCGTGTTGCTATGCATCGATAGGACCCAGTCCCCAGGTGGGCTTCAGCCATGACTCGTATGCCAGGTCGTGATGTCATGTGCAAGGAGACGAGGTGAGCAACCCGAGGTCCAGTAAGAGCTCCAAAGGCGCGATGCTCAGGAGGTCCCCTTTGGCGCGCAAGCAGCTACCGGAAGATTAAAGAGGGGGGGTTCCTTGCTTGAGCGAGACTGCTAGAAAATAAGGCGTTAGAAGGAGGGCTCGTGCCCAACGTGCGTTGGATAACTTAGCTTAGTGCATTCGTAGCCCATAGCGAACCTTTGGTTTGTGGGGCCGCGCATCTCCGGAGTCTTCTGATCCTGTTTGCGTCTCCTGTTCTGAAATGAACCAGCACAACTCCCGCTAGGGTGCATAAGAAATATTACACCCATCATGTTTTGAAAGAATGCCTATGCTACCAGACCGTGCCCCTTTCACCGTGTCCCCCCGCCTTTGCCCACCTTGACACTCTACATCCTCAGGACCCGGCTCTCGAGCGGAGCTCAGCCGCCGCTGGTATGCCAGGTCGTGATGCTGTGTGCAAGGCCAAGGCGTGAGGGCCCGAGAGCCAGTAGGAGCTCCTAAGGCATGATGCTCAAGAGCCCCCTTTTTACATGCAAGCAGTTTGCACGAAAAGAGGAGTGGCTTTGCCTCACAGGGGTTGCTTGGAGAGGGCCTTGGCCAGTAGATGGGGCGAGCGGATCGATATACTTAGCCTTTGCGGCCGGGCAGCCGCTCGGTCGAAGCCATCCCTCATGAGGCGGAGGAATGTCGCTGGAACGCTTGGCTCATGAGTTCCCTGCAAATTAGACGACTACAAGATATGAGAAGCAACGAGCGCTTGCCGATCTGCTCATGATCGTTCCGTGAGAAGACGGAGGCACTAAGGACCTGGTGAGGTGACGCACGCGGGGCCGGCTGATACGTCCATTTTGCATCATGCTTTTATATCGATATTTATCGCATTATGGGCTGTTATACACATTATGTCACAATACTTATGCCTATTCTCTCTTATTTTGTAAGGTTTACATGAAGAGGGAGAATGTCGGCAGCTGGAATTCTGGGCTGGAAAAGGAGCAAATATTTGAGACCTATTCTGTGCAACTCCAAAAGTCCTGAAACTCCACGGAATATCTTAAAATAAATAAATAAAAATCATCGCCAAAGATGAAGGCCAGGGGGCCCACACCCTGCTCACGAGGGTGGGGGGCGCCCCCCTGGGGTGCGCCCCTTACCTCGTGGGCCCCCTGGTGGCTCTCCAACGCCCATTGTCGGTGTCAAAACCGGCGGATCTCGGGTAGGGGGTCCCGAACAGTGCGTCTAGGCGGATGGTAACAGGAGACAAGGGACACGATGTTTTACCCAGGTTCGGGCCCTCTTGATGGAGGTAAAACCCCACGCCCTGCTCGATTGATATTGATATTGTGGATGTTTACAAGAGTGGATCTACCACGAGATCAAGGAGGCTAAACCCTAGAAGCTAGCCTATGGTATGATTGTAAGGGTTGTTGTGATTCTAGTCCTACGGACTAAGGCCATCCGGTTTATATAGACACCGGAGAGGGCTAGGGTTACATAGAGTTGGTTACATTGGTAGGATATCTACATATCCGTATCGCCAAGCTTGCCTTCCACGCCAAGGAAAGTCCCATCCGGACACGGGGGGAAGTCTTCAATCTTGTATCTTCATAGTCTTGGAGTCCGGTCGATGATGATAGTCCGGCTGATGATAGTTCGGCTGATGATGGTAGTCCGGCTATCCAGACACCCCCTAATCCAGGACTCCCTCGGTAGCCCCTGAACCAGGCTTCAATGACGATAAGTCCGACGCGTATATTGCTTGGCATTGCAAGGCGGGTTCCTCCTCCGAATGATAGAAGATTGTGAACACCAGGATAGTGTCCGGCTCTGCAAAATAAATTACACGTTCCACCGTAGAGAGAATAATAATATATACACAAGTTCAATCTGCTGACGTTTTTTGCGGCATGACGTCACACCACTACCAAGTCATTACTCGAATTGTTTTTTACTTTACCACCTTAGCGCATTTAGCGAGGCGGTTTCCTTGGCACGTCTTTGTCGAAGCAGAGATCGTGTTTCCCCTTAATCCGGGATTCTCATTAATACGGACGTGGGTAACCCAACCGCGCCCGTTCGCCACACCCCCTCTATCGAAGGCGAGTCCCAAACGGCCACGGAGACGGCTCTTGGTATTCTCCCTCTTTATAACGGGACCAAGGCTCGTTTCTTTTTTCTTCAATCCTTCATTGAATCCTCTCCCGCCCAAGTTCCAGCACCTAGAGCTCCAGATTCGAAAGCGCTGCGGACTTCCAACGATGTCCGCTCCGACCTCCGGGCGGTGGATGCCCTCCTCCGTCACGGAGGAGGGCGTGCTAAAGCTGCGGAGGCCAAGTACCATCTTCGAGATTTCGACAGGTTGCTGCCAAGGGCAGGCCATCCCCACCCCGAGCCCGGCGAGTATGTCGCTTTTCAGTATCCCACCTCCGTCGGGTTTAGGCTTCCGATGGATCCTTTTGTGAGAGGGCTCATGTTTTATTATGGGTTGGAATTCCACGATTTGGCTCCGGAGTCCATCCTCCATATTTCCGCATTTATTGTCGTCTGCGAAGCCTTCCTCCGCGTCACCCCTCACTCTGGCATGTGGCTGAAGACCTTTAATGTGGCGCCGAAGATGATCGGGGGGCGTCAAGCGGAGTGTGGCGGGGCGGCGATAAGTAAGAGGGCCGATGCCCCATGGCCTGCTGGCTCCTTCCAAGAGGAGCTCGGCCTGTGGCAGCAAGAGTGGTTCTATATTACCGTTCCGAGGGGTCGCAGACAAAAGCCGCCGCCCCTATTCCGCCCGGGACCTCCACGACGGTTGATGTCGTGGGTCAACCAAGGCTCAAGCTGGGGCCGTCAAAGGACGTGCCCCTACTACAGGGCGGATTCGAGATCTCCTAACGAGGGAGATCAATATGGTGGTGGTGATGCAGTTATGCTGATTAGGCGTCTCCTGCCCGCAAGCGCCGGCCCTCTCGGCTCGGGAGTTCAACCGAGGGCCCACGGATTCTTCAACACTTCATGGGTATGACACCCCGGAGATGTATAACTTATTCTTGGATCGCAAGAGGTGCGTCCCGAATTGACCGAGGATGCTGGCCTAAGCTGCAATCGCCGGATACTCAAGTAAGTAGTTCCTGAGTCCGGACATACCGTTTGTTTGCCTTTCGATGATTCGCTTTATGACCAACTTCCTTCTACACAGGAGTGGATAGCGGAAGCAAAATTGATACGGTGTCCAGCCCCCCTCCCCGAGACCGCGCCGGATCCCGTGCTGGTCCGGATGCTTGAGGTTGCGCCTTCAGAGGAAGACGAAGGGGAAAACAAGGAAGCTACTGCCTCGCCTAAGGAGGCTCTTGAAAGAGGGGGGATCGAGAATCCCTCCCCCAAGGGGAGAAGAGGACTGCCTCCGAGGACCCGGGGGCAAAAGCCCCTAAACGGGGGAAGAAATCTTCGCCAGAGGGTCCTGCGTCCGGGGAGGCCCCGGCCCCACAATCTCCCTTAATGAGTCAGCCCTCCAACGAGCCATAAGTAGAAAGAAAGGAGTTTTATAATAAGGGACATCCCTATTTGTGCTTCTGAGGATAACTAAAGTTTTTACCTTGTAGTTCGGATCTCCGTCCTTCGCAGATGAGCTCGTCTTCGGGGGACCTTCGTCCGGAGATGATAGAGAGCGAGACGCCTCCGTCCGGGGCGCCGTCGGATAGGGCGGACGAGCCTGAAGTGTCGTCAAGGAGGGAGCCCCCGGGTTCGGCAAAGCCGGATAGTTCGGCGCCAACTGGTGTACGGCTGAAGGATCTGCTTGAGAAGGCGTCTATCTCAGAAGATCAGCACGCATTGATGAGCATGGTGATTGAAAGGATTTCGTCCGCCGAAGGCGGGTTGCACGATCGTCGAGTTCTTGGCGGGGTTTGAGGTACGTAAAATGACACAGCTTTTAACAGTTTTGCATATAGAATGCGCCTGTATAGATAGTAGCCCTCGAGACTCGGTAGGTTGTCGAAATCGACAGCGCGTCGAGGATCAAAATCGCAGGTTTAAATTCCCGTCATGCCGATGTAGGTGGCGGGTCGTCCGGGGGCCAGCCGGACTGATGGAGTTGCTGAACTAAAGCGGCAACTCGATGCTGCGGATGCGGACATCACGCTGATCAACAGGCGACTTGATGAGTCGCAAGGTAGGTGTTACTGCGCGGTCACTTGGTAAGGGAGCCGAAGCCATCTCCTTACAACATGTGCGTGAAATGCAGATAGTGCCGCTGCCGTGGAGAGCCTTCGGGCCGAACTTGCTCAAGCCAAGGAGCAGGCCAGAAGGAGTACTGCGGCGGCCTCGAGGGCGGCCGAAAGGGTCGCACACTGCCGGAGCAGGGAAGAGATAGCAGAAATGGCCGTGAAGTTAAAAGATGCTACCGACCGCAATGAGGCTCTTGGGAAGGAGCGCCTAGCGGGGCAAGAAGACCTGCGGAAGGCCACCGCCGAAGCCAAGAATGTCCGCTGTGCAATGCGGGCTATGAAGGAAGAGCTGCGCCAGGCCGGAGATATTGTAGCTGGCAAGCCTTTTCTGCTGCGCCGAAGGTTTACGGATCCAAAATATGCTCAGCTGGGCCAACTGTGGGGTTCAGAGGACCCTTATATGGACTTAGCAGCGAGTGCGGCGGATGCCGTTGTGCATTTTCGAAGCCAGAAGGATCACAAGACGGAAGAGCTGTTTTGGTCTCAATTCCATAGTCCGGAGCGTTCACTTCCGCTGACCGACCGTTTGGCTGAGTGGGCTGAGCTAAATAGGTTGTCCGGGCTTGCTATGACGGATATAGTGACTCATATCCGGCCGGATAGGCCCCAGCCGAAGAGTTACTTTGGATTATTGCAGCAATTTCTTGGGGCGGTGCCGCATATCAAGGCGATGAAGCGGTCAGCCTGCATAGAGGGTGCGCGGATGGCGTTCGCCCGTGTGAAGACACATTGGACAGAGATGGATGCCACCGCTGTTGCGACCCCGGGTTCGGATGATAACCGGTTACCCGCCGAGCACTATTTTGGCGAAGTACTGCGCGGTGCTCATGTAATAGAGTCACAATGCTCAAAAAATGTTGCGTTCGAATGAACGTTTACATGATGTAAAACGATATTTGTGATGTAAGCGCCTTTTATACTTGTGCATTCAAGTAATAGAATATCTCCTATGCGGCCGTTCGTGTATACGTGTGTATAACCTGAAAGATGGCAGTCGTCGGCTTCAGCCCCCACGCATAAGGTGCGGGGTGTTACATAAAAAATAGCGTTTTCACACTTAATCCGACGTCTCGGTCCTGTAAAGGAGGTGGTAGCGTAGCAAACGAGGCAACCGGACTATAATGCTTTATCACTTTCACTTAGCCATGGAGTTCGAGGGTGGGGCTACGACATAGCCCACGGGGCACCGTGCTCTCGAATTGGGCGCCGTATGTGCTGGCCGAAACGGCCCTTCGTCAAAGCGGAGGAATCCTAAAATTCCCAAGGTCGATCGAGTGGTTGACCGGTCTCTCGCTATATCATGACAGTCGGCCGCTTTCTCTCTTGAGGTGCTCGCCCAGCGAACTGGGGCACAATCGCAGAGTTCTCCGGAGCCGCGTTAGCCGATGATGCGAACGTAAGGCAGCAAAACACAGGAGCCGGGCAAACCCAACATTTGACCAAAGACATGATTCGAGCTGATGCATATAAGGCCTAACTCGAGACGCCGAACACTCCCGAAGGTGTTCGGTCTTTATAATAGCGGGCAAAACAAAGCCCTAAGCCCCTTGTGTCGAGTGCACGGCAGGTTCTTACGGCGCGCCGATGCCAAAACGCCGATCTCCACTCTGGTTATAATGAAAACCAGGGATTATAGCAACAAGAGACGAAGAAAGGTTTACGAGGGTCTTAGTCGAAAAGAGTCCTTGCAACGGGTCCCTCGCACGTCTGCGCTGTGTCTCCGTTGTGTCGTATCACTGGGACGGGTGTGCACGCTGTTCATCTGTAAAAAGAGAGGAACTTGGTTGGAAAAGAAATAAATGCGAGAAAGTGCATAAAAATTGAAATATAGATTAAGAAAGCTGAGCCTATGCTAGCTCATTATGGCTTATATGTGCAAACCCTTGTGAAGGGATGTGCGGCTAGGTAGCCCCTAGCTTATTTATTCCGGACTCGTCCAACCGTGTCCGGGGTCTCAACGACCTTTTAATGAAATGATGCCACGTGGACCGGGCATTTTAAGCGTAAGAGACGCGTAATGTGGTATTGCATTGAAGCGGAAAGCTTCCGTCCCAGTGATGCTTGATAGCTACTTTTAAATGGGGCGACATGATAGGTTAGCTTTTCTCGTCGGAAGTTGTCAGGTGACCCTGACACAACTTCTAGTAATAATGAAACTGTGCACCTGGCGTAAGGGCCTGGTGCCACTCCTTTGAAGGAAGTGCGGCTATGCCGAATTGTAGTAGGGTCTATCCCAACTTGCGGATTGTGTCCGGAAATAGCAGGTTCAAGTCACTGCCGCCGTCCGTCAAAACCTGCGTTAATTGCAGTCCGTCTATTATGGGATCCAATATCAGGGCAGTCTATCCTGCGTTCCGGATACTTCTGGACTAATCCAGATGGTCGAAAGTGATTGGTTTTGACGTCCAATCTCAGTCCACTAGGGTGGATCATGCGACACTTGTCTTAGCGAGTACCGTGTTGGCTTTCCATACTACCACGTGAAGCGAGTTTACTGTTTTGACTTCTTGTGGGAAAGTCTTTTGACTTCCGGTGCTCTGCTGGTGGGGTTCTTCATCGTCCTCGATTGGCGCTCGAGCCCCTTGTGTCCGGCGTTGAGTCTGCCGGACTGTTTAAAAACCCAACAATTTCGGTTGGTATGGTTTGCAGGCCTTGAGGTATCTTGTGGATTTGACATATCCGATCTAAAATTTTGTTTAAATTTGATAGCTCGTCTCTGTTCTCCTTAAGAGGCCGTGTTGTATTGTTTGGCGCGAGCTTTTGAATCGGCGTTGACCGCCGTGCCCTTTGGGCTTTTTCTTTATTCGGCGCTGGTCTTTCTGCGCCGTGATCGTCCGTTCCATCTCCGATCTCGGATGTACTGGTCGCTGGTCTTTGCATCTTGCTTGCCAGCTGTCTTCTCTCGCAAAAGCGTCATGAGAGGCTTGTTAAGCGCGGCCATTGTTCTTGGCTTCTCTTGGCGAGGTGTCTGGCGAGCCATTCGTCTCGGATGTTGTATTTAAAAGCTGCTAGGGCTCTGCGTCCGGACGATCGACTATTTGGTTCTTTTGGTAAGGAACCTATTCCAATTCTTGTGACTCTCCGGGCTGTTGGGTTATATGACTCAGATCGTCGTGATCCGGAGGGCGAACATAAGTCCCTTGAAAATTTGCTCTAAATCGTCCTCAAGCTCTTCCCAACTTCCAACATATTTTTCGGGAGGCTTTTGAGCCAATGCCGAGCTGGCCCTTTGAGCTTGAGGGTAGGTATTTTATGGCGTGTAGATCATCTCCTCTAGCCATGTGTATGTGTAGTATGTAATCTTCTATCCAGACTCGGGTCTGTTGTGCGTCGTATGCCTCTATGTTTATGGGTTTGAACCTGCTGAAATTCATGATCCAGCACCTCATCGATAAAACATAGCGGGTGTGCGGCGCCCTATTTGGGTGTGCTGCTGTCTTTGAACACTGTCGTGGTGTGTTACTTCACGGGTCCTCTTTTTTGGCCCGTAGATGGACCTAGTTGGGCCGTCCGTTTTCCCAGGATTATAATTGGCTGTGTGCAGCCCCGCTTGTCGCTTTGGGCTGTCATCGGCGTCTATCCGCCAGCGGCCTCTTTATTTTTTGTTGTGAAGGCTCTATGGCTTCCTCGTCAAATTCTGGCGACAACTTGCGCGGGTAGCTCTTAGTTTGATGGCCATTGCCATATTTGTCCGCCGTCTTGAATACTTTGCTCCACTTCATTCTCGAGCGTGTCTTCGCTGTTTTGAGCTTCCGTTACGCCTTCTTCAAACTTCTTGCGGTGGCGACGAGTTTTTGTGTATGTTCTTATGCTCCGGTGTTGTTTTCGGACTGTTGATTGCTCCGTGAAGGGGTTGATTATCCGGCTCGTCCTGTTTGTCGTCCGCTGGTTTGCCCTGCTCTATCGCTGGGTCGTTAGGAAGGCTGCTTTGATCGAGGCGGGACTTAGGGCGGCGTCTATGTCGCCGTTTTGGCTCTTTATCGGCGAGATTATCCTCTGCCGCGTCCCGTTGTTCCTCGTTATCGCTTCCCTTTGGGGTGTCCACCATGTATATGTTGTATGACGAGGTGGTCTTCGGTGTCTGTAGGCTTTGGTTCTTGGTAGTCTCCGGCATCGTCGTCCATACCGTCGATGTCTTCGGAGTCGTAGTTGAGTACGTCGGTTAAATCGTCGACGGTGGCTACGAAGTGGGTGGTGGGTGGGCTCTGAATTTCTTCGTCGTCCGCATCCCAACGCCCCGGCCGTAGTTCGGCAGGGCTCTCGAATAGCGAGAGATGCTTTAGTGAATTTATGATATCGCCGAAGGCGAGTCTTTGAAAGATATTCGCAGCGGTGAATTCCATGATCGGCGCCAATCGGATTCGTGGCGGGCGCAGGAGGTTGAGTCCGGCAGGAGTCCGCACCTCGAGTCATGAGCTTTATGCGGGACAAGGTAAGTGTTCGGCTCCATCGCCGTAGAAGTTGCAGCTCCCGAGGCAGTGTCCAGCCATCCGTCCTTGATCCGAGCGATCTCTCTAGTTTCAGTTCAGTCATAAACCTATTGCCCGGGTCCTTTGATACTTGATTTCCTGGGTCAATGGTACCTAGATTCCCCTTTGGCTTGGTAGGCGACTGGTACAAGTGCTAGACTGGAGCTAGACAAGAAGCGTTGAGCAGGAACTTGAGCAATTCCAGAAACCTTAGAAGAAACTGGATATGTGGCAACTCTGTCTTTTTCAGAAAGTAAGGTCTCCGGTTTGCAACTCCGAAGCGGAAAAGGAAAAGTAACGTTAGCCGGTTTGCAGTTCCAGTTCGTTACCTGACTGCTCCGCGTTCACGCGAATTCTCTATTATTTTTATTATATTGATGCTTTATCGCATTGCCTTTTATGATGTAATTCCTAGACCATACATAGTGGAATCCTATATCTTATTTATTTCCTCTTCCTTCTTTCTATCATCCCTCCCGCAACCCGGCCAACACAACATTAGGGCCGCCCCCCCCCCCCATTCTATGCTGACCCGGGCCGGGGCTCGCTTTTTGGGAAGACCGGGTACAACAAGCCTATTAGAGAATGAAGTAGCTCGAGTTCGGGGTTATCTCTCCTTTACGAAATAGAGGTTCACTTCGACTTTACTACTTTCCAGCCAACTCCGGTGCCTCTAAGTCAGAAGTATCTCTATTGGCAAGCTCTCATTGACATAATCCGGTGTAGGTGTAGGGAGCTGACTCTCATGTGGATCAAGAAATTTCTTGAAGACGAATACGATATTGCTCCTTTTCCCCAGAATTGAATTTTTTTTAAGATTACTTCCGGATTTAGGTGTTTTTCTAGTGAGTCCTGGTAAAGCTCCCAGACGGCGTATTTTTTTTAAACGAGGGCGGATTCAATCATGCCTTGGTAATTGTGGCTTGGCCTAAGCGCTCACCTGAGAGTCCGAGAACCGAAGATTGTGTGGGTTGTAAGAGATGTGAATCTGCTTGCCCGACAGATTTTTTAAGTGTCCGCGATACTCTGATTCAATGTACGAGTGACTCAATCCCAAAGGTCAATCCAGCCAGCCGATTTTCAACAACAAAGGAGTTCATCATGGAAAGATAAAGTCTAATGACAGACACTGGTAATTCTCTCACTGGGCCAGCCACTAGA